>JABFPN010002352.1:0-22791 GCA_022817305.1 Leptoteleia sp. ZL-2020
ATAAAATTAATGCTACAAGTGGCTAGAGTTCAGTCAACTAAGTGACCCAGCGTGTTAGTCAGAAAAAAAGCTTTATTATAATGCAAAATAACTATATTAAACGACGATACCATAGTGTAACGGCGCGCTAACAAAAAACTAATGTTCCTGTTACAGATGCTGCGGCTGCCGGTACTGGTCTTTCACGCGCATACGGACGGCAAAACTGCTCTACAATTATGGTGAGTTATCGTATTCGTCGATAATTATAGAGATCTACCCTCCAGCGTAGCAAAGGAAATCGTCGCTTTTTTTTTTGCTCCCGAACGAGCACTTTTTATAGCGAACTGCCATCATTATTTTCGCACTTTCGGTACTTTCTGTTAAGTCCACGCTTGGTAAATGCAATGCGCGCTTTTTGAATCGAAAAGAGCCGCGTGTAAAACAAAAAAAAAGACCCCGAATTCAGACGAAAGAGCTCTTTAAGTGAATTCCATTTGATAATATCGTGTATTCAGAGCTGAGCGACAATTTAATTACACGCTGCTTTTACACCCGGGGATTATTTGATTTCGATTGAAATTTCGGCCAATTGATTTGATTGCCGAATCCGTTGGGTTAATTGAAATCAAAACACGCGAGTTTATTATTATATTGATTTGAAATTATAATAAATTCTTCTTTTTTTTTATACGCGGAATAAATGTGCGATGGTTGTTTATGGGGAGGAAAATATTTGCATTGAAAAAATTGTTGCGAAACACTTTCGTTTCTTGAAGACGAGAAGGCATGAAAAAAAGGCAAGGTGGAAAGGTACGTGTCCCCCGAAGGTGCACTGAAATTCTCCCGATGCAACTGATAAGGTAGTAATGACGCGAAATTTGGGGCCATCTGTGCGTACAGAATCGCCGATCAAGCCGACCACACGGTCCGCGCAAATTATGCAAAATGGATACTCGCCCCGTATGAGCGCGTGAAAGGTGAATGCAAATGCACATCCAACTATATGAGTTACGAGATTTACATCCATTTAAATTTACCTTTTTCCCCGATAATGTCGTAACATTTTGATTAAACGATTTGCATTTTAAATCTTCCCAAATCGAGTACCATTCTAACCTAGACGAAATTTATAGCTTTTGCCATCACAGTAGATGGCGTCGAAGACCATCTAACTTCACTTTCTTTATATAAACAAGGGAAAAATATGTGCATAATGTGAGGGAGTGAACCAACGAATGTCTTCTGAAAATGTTAACTTTATTAGAAGCTTATATTCATCAACTAAAAATTTCTTGACCAGTATAAGCTTCTGATAACAGTAAAATTTGCAGAAGTCATTCCAGCACACGCTTTTTTCAATAGGATGCGGATTTACCTTCACATAAATTAATTGTTTTTCATCGTTTATTAATTTTTGTTAAAATTTGATTGCAATTCAACTAATAGTCCATACATATTAATTAATGTGATGCTCCTAAAAGGTGTTAAATGTGTACCAAAAATAGCACATTAAATCAATATCCCTCGGACATTAATGAAACGGACGTATCCCATTGAAAATTTATCGCTATTGTATTATTTAACATTGAATTAATATAAAGCAGCAGTTTAAGATTATTTTCGTATTTTTTAATCAATATTCATGTGATATCTCGGAGATATTATTCGTTGATGGAGTAACATCGCTTCTTTTATGAGCTTTTTATTACAAAACTGCGCTCCTGATCATCGGAATGCAAATTTTTTGAGGTTGAAATGCAAATTCGTGACAATAACCGCAGCGCCGCTCGGCCGGTGTCGGGTGTCGCGAAATTCCGCGCGGCGCACTCTGACTCACGCAGGAATTCGCGGCGCAATTAATGCGCGCCAGTTAATTGTCGGCGAGCGAGTTTGTCGGTCGCGCCAAAACAGTTGCCTTCGTTCCCTTGTATCATCGACGATCGCAATCACGTTGACCGAAAGCGTCAACTGCAATTAAGTAGTCATTTGCGCCGAGTTAACGACGCGCCAAAATTCACCCCAGGGCTAATTACTCCCGGCTCCCGAAAATTATAACAAATGATAAAGTTATTGTCGGGCCACGTACAAGTGGGATTTAAATAAAGCACATTCTTATTAAAACTAACAGAAAATCTATTAAAAATAAGAATATTCAGTTACCATCTGTTGAATATTCTTAAACTAAAACTATTTTATTCTTTTCTCTAAAACAAATCCATTTAAATATAAATGAAAATTCTTTATATAAATATATGTTTTCTACGAATAAATTATTCTTATTATAAGTAGAGTTTCGCATTGTCCTTTTAATGAATGAAAATCCTATTTAATATAAGAATATTCTGTTACTCTTAAATAAACATTTTTTTCTTTTTTTACATTTTCTTTCAAAATTCTTTGTATTTATTTTAACTTTTTCCAATACATCGCGAATGAGTTGTATTAAATAATTAAGTAGTTTAATTAACAAGAATTTAATTGACATTTAATTTCTTGACAATTTTTTTCTCATTTCATTATGAATTTAATATTAAATTTAGTGGAGTTTTTACCGCCGCTTTTTTCATATCTAAGAAAGTATAACGGCCATCTAAATTACATCACGATCGGTGGTTTTATTACAATAAGAATTTCTCTCATTATAAATTATAATCCACGTACAATTAATAAATTATATTAAATTGTCACTAATTAACGTGAAAATCTTGATCTTAATTTTCTTATGAACAAACGCTTACCGCCAGTAAAAACTTTATCGTTCGACTTTTTTCCCCCCACTTAAGATTGTTCAGTTAGTTAGAAGAAGGAGGAAAAACAATAACTAATAAATTTTCAAATCTAAACGAGTTAAGCACTTTGTTATTTATCTTTCGTCGCTCACGATAAATAATACAGTAATACCCACAATTAAAGGTGCAAATGTGGGAAAACGTATTTCCGAATAATCGAGTCGTTATGCCAACATAAAATCAAAATATATCAATCAATGTGATATTTATGGCCTAAAGTTACACAAACTTACACAAACGTCGTTTTCATGATTTTTCTTGGACGCCAATTTGAACGGGTTTTCAGATATTGAGATCTCGACGCGAACGTAATTAATTCGCCGATTATTATGTTCATTAGTTTCATTAGTCGGGCAAGAAGCAAATCGTAAAAATGATCGAACGAGTTACGATCGTTCGCGGAAACGTCCGTTTATCCAGACGAAATCCGGCTGCTTTTTTTCAACGCGGGTTTAAATTTAAATGACTGGTTACACCCCTTGGTGCACCTGTTTTAATTTTGACTCTAATTTTCATAACTTCTTTTTAAAGCGTTACCGTCAAACGATTGCTGATTTTGCACACTGTATTACGTTATTTAACGTGCCGCAATAAATAACAGTTCAATTCATATTAACGTGCGAAAGTATATAATTTAATGAGCAGCCGATCGCATTCGCATAATCTGCGGTCACTTTCACCTTCACGTTGCATCGCGGACTAGTTATGACAAATGATATTAATTTTTTTTGCTGTATTCGTATTACGAAACTCCCGATCAACGGCGTGCATTGCAATTAATCCTTACTTTTTCGTGACTGTCAATTGTTTAATTTCATTTGAACTAATGCAAATGTTTAGTTCGATTAATAAAATTGCACGCGAGGTGTCTGCGTGAACTTGAAACAAATTTCCACTCGATCGATACTGTTTACTTTTAAAGATTACGTTCGACACTTTTGGAGGTATTTAGTGTTGCAAGTTCTTTTTTTTTTTTTCGCAACAATTCATGCTCCTGAATTCGCGTTAATTTGTTGAAGTGTTAACTGTGCATTCCTCGATGAAGTTGCTTACGTAATAAACGTGGTGCAATAGTGTTGAGATGTGCAAAGATTTGTTAAACATTTCTGATTTAAAGATGACGTTAAAAGTTGTATACTGATATTTGCAAATCTTTATTATCAATTATTTTCCTTAATTATTAGATTTAATTATTAAATTCAATTCGATTATTCGTAAATGTTTTTATACATTTTTTTAACAATTTTTTAACTATTGTTATCACATTGCAACTTTATCATGTACATTATAGGTTCTAGTAAATGTATAACAAGAATAAATTTGTATTTATTCCATTCAACAACAATTATATGAACAGTTTCCAAATTAACAATAGTGGCAATAACATTAAACTTGCCAAGGAACGAACAAGTTCATTATCCAATTTTTCGTTGCCATCCCACCTCTGACGCGATGGCAAAAACTCGCACGAAATTAGCGGAATGAGAATTTTTTCTCACGACTAATTGCCATAATTTTCTTTATCCACTGTCATTAATACGCGGCCGTAGAATTATCTACTCATTCCTCTAATCGCATCTGGGGATCTCACCTCGCGCAGAATGTGATTCCCGGAATGGGCGCAATTTTTCACCTTTACCGCGCAAACTAATAACAACGATCCACGTTTCGGCAATGAGCGCGCGCGCTTGACCTTACCGAATTACCCGCGAAATTATTCCGCGAATTCGAGTCACGCGGCCTCCTTTGACGCGCACGCGCTCGCGCTAAAGTTTCGCGCGCGTTATACGTGTTACGAAAGGTACGCCGCTCATTACCGCGCCGAATCGGCGAGCATTGCCGAGGGCTAACGGTAAATCGAGATCAGACTAGGCGCAATAATTTGCGGTCCGCGCCGCGGAATGCCGCGTCTTGTTCCGAGCGTGCCGTTATTAAATTGAATACAAATTTTAACACCACTCGGAGATACCGGAAATCTTGATGTTATAGAGACGCAGTAAACCGGAGAGGCTCGTCAAACGTCAAATCATGGCTTGGCTATTAGGAGTGCGAAGAACCTGCCATTATTGTTACATTTTTTTTTACGATCTTAAAAAAATTGTACTGGAACAAGTTTTGAATGAAAGTGAACAATAATAAGGCAATAGTAAAAGTAACAGTAAAGTGAAGAATCATTATTTATAAGTAAAATAATAATAAAGTATATTTTAGTTATTAATAAGTTTTAACAATATAAAATTTTTATACAAGTCAAAGGTATTTATAGTAATTTCATTATGATCAGATTTGAATGATAATATTAAAGTTTTCGATTTATGTTATTTTTTATTTAGAGATAGTTATCGTATAAAATTAAAAAATATTTATTAACATATAAATATAAATGTATTTTAACTTTTTTTTTTAAAATACTCGCAAATATCAATACGGTATCAACATTGCAAAAAGTTTGTTTAATATCGTAAGAACCGATGTGAAAAAGGAGCGAAGCGTTATAAATGGGAGAAAAATATATGAAGTTTGTAGAAGAGTCGCTGTCAAGTGAATAAAAAAAAAAAAGGCGCAGTTTTCGCGTCGGCGAACACAGAAATCGTCGTGCACGGACGATGATTTTGAAGATCATACGCGAGGGCGAAATTGAGTCGAGATCAAAGGGCATCGACGAATCTCGCCGCTGGCTAACTCCGACCGATCTTTCCTCGGCTTTGCCTCTCCGCAACGCACCGACTCAACGGCATCGCCGACACCACTCCGCCGGCAATTGGCATATTTCGAGAAATGTGTCGTATAATTTAGTACCAAAAGCCGCGTTTTGATGTTTCGACGAGCTCCCGCTGTTGCTCAAATAATCAATATTCTTCTTTAATCATCATTTAATCTCGTTATTTCTTTTTTTTTTTAAATTAACAAGCAAAATAATATTCTATTTATAAGCATTCGGATATTTACAATAAGAAAAACAACTGAGATAAACAACAAATTATAATTATAGCAAAAATTCAGAGAGAAATTTGTTAGTAGTTGATAATATATTTTATAATAACTCGATGATATGTAAGTGCGTTTATAGTATGCTTTATAATACGATATATTATTTGAAAGAAAAATGACGTTATCAAGGAATAGAATCTGTTACCATCATATTTATAAGTTATGTACTTGACTACTACTCTATGTCACTGCTTGGAAAAATATTGGATTTTTGTCAAATTCTAGAAATAAGACCCATATAGAGTAGTGGTAAAGTGCGCACGACTGATTACTCTGAGGTAACAGCTTTTATTCCTTGATAAGGACGCTCGTTGCTAATATATTTTTTTTGTTCAAAATACCATAAGGTATACTATTAAATATACACATATCCCCGAGTTATAAAATACTTTAGCGGTTACTATTAAATTTCTCCCGCGTTACAATACGAGAATTTGCCGTAACTTTTGACGTATTATTAATTAAACATTGGCGACGGCGCCGAGTGAGAGAGCGAGGCACGTTTATTAGCGGCGTGAAAAAAGGAAAATTCTGAATCGCCGGCAAGGTTAGTAACGGACGGAACGGCCGGGGAATAAAATAAACATTGGCAGGGAGCTTTGAGCCCGACGCTCTCGGACTTTTGATCGCTCGCGCTCACTCAAGGTCCACCGGCTGCTTTACTTTCAACTCATCGTGACACACTGAGGCCCGAGGCTGCCTCTTCGCCGGCGAACGGCCAAACGGCCCAAACCGACAGTGCGTCCTTGTCGCGCACGCCCCGTCGGCCGCGCCTTTTCTTCCTGGCTGGTCGTCGGCATGAGCGCTCGAGATTTCGTCGGGCCGGTCCATATGCAGATTTTTACGCGCCACCACCGTCGGTGCGTACCGCACGCAAACCGGTATCTCGTAATTGCGGGTCCACGCGGCCATCATCATCCGCCGCCGCCGCCGCCGCCGCCGCCGGAGAAAGGATATGCACCCCGAGCACGTTCGGCTCGCTCGCTCGCTCGCTCCTCGCGCATTTTTCGCTTGTACAAGGTGTCGCGTACCTCGCGTTTTAACACCACCGAAGAACCACTGTCGCTTTTCAAACGGCTCTCCGCATTCTCTGTCAGCCGACCAACTCGTATGGCATCGTTAACCACGGCCAATATGTTCGGTTAATTGTGAAATAAAACGCACCGAAATAAGACGATGGTGTGTGTTGTACACACCCAGGGAAATAACTCGAGGGAAATTGCTTTTTTTGGGGCAAGGAAATTACGCGGAAATAAGTGGGTGTTAGTTAAAACAATGAACTTGAATTCAACTTATCTATTTCTCGTGATAATATCTGAGGCTGGGGTTAAAATAATATGATATATAAAGTTATAGAATGAAATCATTTGAGTAATGTAGGAATGGTGATCGTATTTTTAGGTATTTTTTGTGGCAACTGTAGTGAGGGAAAAGTTGGGATAAAAATTGTCATATTTAAGATACATTTTAATAGAGGTTGTTAGTATTGTACAAGTTACTATGATGCAGTGTAATGGAACTGTTTATTTCTCTTGTAACCTCTTTTAAACTGTATAATAATTAAGACAAGAAGATGTCATTTGTCCCCATTTTCAGATACAGTATAATAATTTTTATCCTAATTTTTTTCTCAGTGTGTATATTCTTGGTCAATATGGTAAAAGTAACTACAAGCCTTAGTTAAATATAACATTATCTTAGTTAAATTAATTTCGGCCTTGGTAAAGACGATAAATATGTTTGTCACTATAACATTAATTGTATAGACCTGTTTATGTTTACTAACTTTTTTTTGTCAGTCTAAATTGAGTATACCAAGAATAATGAAAACAAAAAATATTTTAATTGTTTTTTCAAGAGTAATGACTTTGGATTCTTATTTTGCATTTTCAAACTGAAATAAATGTTTCACTTTAAATTCTACGTTCGCTTTGAAGAACTTTAATAAATACATTATTAATGATTCGTTAATGAAAGCTCAGCGTTATTTCGTACAAAATTATTTCGCGTAATCTTTATCGAAACATGATATACGATAATAAATTTATTAATATAAATTGATTAATTTCTTTAAATACTGCCATCACGATTCCTTCATTAAAATAATTGCTTCATAAATATCCAGAAACGTTGATTAATTAATACAAGTTAGAATGATAATATAACATTATTGAGATAAATTTATTCATTTTTGAAACATTTTATCCGTATTTTGCCAACTCTATTGGTTTATATCAAATTCAATCTAGCCCAAATAACGATAGACAAAAATGTTAGTCCGCTCGAATGTTCACATTTTCTAATTACAGCGCATAATAAATAATGCGTAAAATTTCGTTAGTGAAGATCAGAATATCATGCATTTTATATCCGCTTTCGCGAACCTTTGCCGAACTAACGACGTTGAAAAAGAAAACGCAAAAAAAAAAAGGAGCTTCGCCGCGGTAGCGCACCCTGACGTTATTATGCATTATTTCCGTTGTATAAGACAGCCCAAAATGAGGGATTTGCATCGTAAATTATTACGAGACCCGGCGCTTTTTCCTAACGAGCTTCGAGAACAAATAATATATGAAACGAAACAACGTCAGTCTGCGGTGCTTTTTGCCTCAACGCAACGTGGAATTTTATTTCAAACACGCCAGATTTACAATCGCTTCCGGCCTGCGATTTAATTAAATTAAGTTAAAGGGAGAAAACATTGGGAGTACTTGTATAATTAAATTTCTTACTTAACACAAGCATTGTCAAGTTAAATGCAACGCGCGACAAATAATTGATGGGAATTGAAAAACAAAAATGATGCTGGATAACCAATAGAGACTTGTCATTAATCAGTAATTCATGGGATTCGAATAGTAATAGTAAAGTTGTTATCTGTTGTGCAATATTCTTTTGTGACTGGGAAAAAACTGCCATAAGTCATAGCTCTGTGGTTACTATTAATTATTGCCCCTTAATTGCCAACTATTTATTTTTCTTTTAAGCAATTTGTCATTAATTAATTAATGCCACGTTGCATTATCTCTTATTATTCAACGCGAAGTAGTTTCCTTTCTTTGATTTAATTCAGTCACGGTAATTTATTGGGTGGTATTATTTTTCAAGTTGAAATTGAAATATAATTTATACCGGTGGACCATTTTTATTAATATTAAGAGAAACGGTAAATAGATAAAATAAAATAAACTTTGTTGGGGGGAAGGAAAAGGTTGGATGAAATAGAAGAATGGCAATAAAAGGTGGACCGGACAGCGGGGCCTTCGTTAACCGGGTGGACTAGTGATGATGATGTCGAGTAGGATCGGCTACGTAAGACGCGCGTGTGTCACGGACGGAATTCATGTGGCGGGGAAAAATGTCCGCGGCGTGACAACGACGGGCAGCACGACTTCGATCGTGTTGTGTGTTGGCTGCCGGGCTGCCAGCCACTCTGTCGTGACCTGTCAGCTTTGCATACCAATGTTTGCTCGCACATGAGTTATACGCCGCGCCGATGTCCTAGACTTTGTTCCGTCGTATTATCACTTTTTCGCACGTACTTGTCGACACTGCCGAGATTCTTGCGAATTACGTGATACGCTTTTCCCACTAACGTAACAATTTCCACCGGCGTATGCCCACAAAATCATCTCACTTTTCACATAACATTACCGAGACATTAGAGCATTATATTTTATAGTAAACTGTGGGATATGTTCCTCAAAATAAAATTATAAAATAAAATTTAAGAAATATGTTTTGACAAATTATTAGAAAAAAAGTCTTATCGGGGAATTGAACATGTTACCTCATAGTTACCAGTCGCATCCTTTATCACATTTAATATGTTATAATGTTCAATTAATAATTGAACTAATTAATATTTAAAACAAATTAATATTTGAATTAAGATTTGAATAATTATTTAATCACAATATCATATTACGAATATAAATACTTTATCGCGTTATAAATAAGTACTTACTATTAATAAATTTTTCGTGCCGTAATGACACGTCGTGGCGCGAATGGCAATACTATTGTAAACATTTATAAAGTGTCTCGTAATTTTTGAACGAAAAGGAGTGCAAGTAAAAGCGAGACGGGATGAAAAGAAAAAGAAAAAAAAAATGAAAACGGAGAAAAGTTGGTTTCTAATTATATACCCTATCAGCTTTTTTTTTTTTGCAATTATTACTGCGAGACCTATTATGACTTTTTTCCGACGACGCTGCTTTTACATGCAATGCTTCAGTTATTATGGTAAAGTAAATTTCGCTGTAAAATCTCTTCGCGGATTTCATGAAACGCTGCTCTTGTGTGACATTGTATGACATATTAGGACGGAATGAGATTTTACGGACTTTATAATTATTTTCAAAATATGAAAATGTGATTAATTACGTACGCTCTAATATGCATCTTGGATTTGTTTCGCGGTGAAAGAGCGAATAAAATTCAATTTAAAAAAATGCAACTAATTCGATTACCATGATGAAAATTGAATCCAATTTTGTTTAAAAAGCTTTTGCTTTCCATTAGTTTATTATTATACGATAGATATATTGACAAATGTAAATAAATTAACGACTTTAAGTTATAAATGGTACGCGGGATATAATAATGCAAACAAGAGATTTACGATACGTACAAAATTCATGGGTACGCGAATAATGCCATTGATCTTAAGTCTGAAAATTACGAAAAATTGTAAAAATCAACGTTAACGAGGTTCCCTCGTAATACGATTGAGAGATGCTTGCGAAATTACACATAATGCGACGGTTTTACTTCTTTTTTCGTACTTACGGGTACGTCCCTCTAAATCTAACACGGCGCTCGAAAATCGAGCCCCGCCTTGCTCATTAGTTATCATAATAGCCGTTCGATACTTTCGGCCGGATTATAATAATAACAACGACTATGCCGGTGCCGAAAATTTGCGCTTATTTCGCCCGCCTCCCCGCCGCCTTTCGTTCAACCCCCTGAGTGAATGCATACATACGCGCTTTTGCATATCTCTCGCGCACATATGTGCGTGCAAATATCCACTTTGCATAATTTATTCCCGTTGACCGAAATTACGTGCATTAGCGAAAAAAAGCAAATATTAAGACACGTAAGGCTAAATAAGTTGTTCGCGGAAAAACTTGTTAACTAATTGTTCTACAACTATATAATAAGGAAAAAAAGTTTTGTGTCGCGATAATTATTTCTTGGAACTATAACAAATCTTCCATTAAGAGCAGAAGGAATTCTCATATCAGAATCTAAATCGTGAAATAGCAATTATTTTCACTTTGCAATAATAATCAAAAAATTGCATTATTTATACCGTACGACATATTGCAGTCTTTTGAATGTAAACCAATTTTAATATTAATTTTCGTTTGATGATAATCTTTTATTCAATTTCAATTTCCATTTCCACTACTTTTATATTAGAATCACTTTTATCACTAAATACTTTAATCGCCTTATTTTCATAACTACTTATGCATACACAAATAACTTAACTTTTTTCCCGATTATAATAAATTTGAAGTGAATAAATTTTAGAATCGTATGGTTTTTCAAAATAGCGTAGGTTCCATTTTGATGATTTAAAGTTAGTAATGGGGTAGTGGATCCATTCAATTTCTGGCAATATCCGGTTATTGGATCTGTCCAACAGTCAGTACTGTCCGGTGGCGAGCCTCGTCTGGTTATTGAAATAGAAGGGTGAATGGTGGAGGAAAAGGTGGAAAGGAGAGGAGATGAGCGAAGGAACCAAATATTTGCAGACGACAGTGTTAGAAATCGAAGATGGGAAAATTATTACGTTTTAATTTAAATTCAATTTAAATGATGATATTCTGTTAAAGCACAAGTCAAACAAAAATAATTAGTACTTCTTCAACGATATTTATTATTGTATCGATTTTTTAATTTCTAATGGTTTTGATTATGAAATCAAAAACAACTTGGATTATGACTATTTTATTTTGTGAAAACAATAGGATGTAAGGAAGAAGTTTTCTTTACATATCAATTCAATTAACCGCCCTGTTTCCGGGCAATCCAAAAAGCAAACGACGATTGGCCACAAAGGATGATTGATTTTGATGAAAACAATTTAATTGCATCAGTTTCATATTTCCTTCGCATCGAATTATAATCGAACAAAGCGCAAACAATTTTAACAAACAAATGGAAAAGTTCAAGCGGGCAGAAAAAAAAAGTCCTTGGGGTCCGGGGTGAGACGAATCCCGGCAAAGATTCTATTTATTTCTCTCAATCAAAATGGGGAGCGCTCGAGGGCGACTCGTCGAAAGCGGAAGTAGTCTCGGAAAAGTTCGATCCAAAGTGATGACTGTTGATCGCGGCGGTCAGTTTCGCCCGAGGCGTTTATCCCCTTTAATTAGTCGCCATCCGTGCGATAATTTATTAAAATTCGATCCACTTGTCTATTATATTCCATTACGATGTCCATTAATTGCAATACGATGGTGCGCTAATTGAAAAAAAATTGAAATTTTATTTACAAGTCAAAGGTGGTTATGCATAAACGAACTTATAAATGTAAATTAACGATAAAAAAGCAGATACGCATGTAAATACGAGTATTGACAAGTGTAAATACAACATATAAGTATAAACTAAAGCGCATGTAAATGTTCCGACGTTAAATTATCAAATAGATGAAATTGATATGGGAGGAGTGATAAGAAATAGAGTTGTAAATAAACGGAGGCAATCTCGAATTGGAATAGGTAATGGAAATAAAAAAAAAAAAAAAACAAAGTTGGAATAACGTAAAAATAATATTATTTGAATGTAAATGTAAGCAGAATTGTATGTAAACTACGAAATGTTAGCTTTGGATGGGATTGCTATAAATATTTATATGATTCGTATTGTTAAGTGCACTCGGGCCTTGTTTAGCGAAAGTTTCCGGGGCCGGAAGTATTCGCTCGGAGTAAATGTTAAATATAATGCATTAGCAAATTATAAAAATCATAGTTACACTTTATCAGTATCCAGTATACACTCAAGGTATCGGCTAATTTAATTACGCTTGTTGCACGCGTAAATCTAGTCACATTTAATCAGATTTCTCCTAATTAAAACAAATTTTACCTAAACTAATAAGATTTAATCACCTTTGGTCTGTGTATACCTATTTAGACCATAACAAATTGGCATCTTCGCTTATTTTCTAAGCTGATAATTACCTAGATACCCCGTAAGTGGCTCTAAATCATTACGCACGAATATGGTTATATTTTATTTATAGAAAAAGCGGTGCATTGATATATTTCTGCCATTGGAAAACCGCAAAAATTTATTGCAATTGTATTTGTTACATGGAGAATCGTCCGTGGGGAAAGGGGGGGGGGACTGGAAAATTCGACGCAAAATTGCACTTTTGCGTTCAATTTGCCCCGCGGTGAATTCCACGGCAGAAATGGTTAATTCAGGAACGGCCAGAGTCCTCGACCGATTGGCGGTGATTACTTCGTTGTGGTCCAATGTACTGTACCGCGATGGGAAATTGAGGCCCGCTTACCGCGAATGTTGCTCGCAATAACCGGCGATAGTTGACGCTAATAGTAACTGTAACTGACCTGCCGTTAGCACGCACACGGGGGGGATATTCGAACAGCGATTGCTGCGGACGCTACGCGATTGCCACATTTATTGTTCACGACGAAATGCCATTAAACTTAACAATGGCAACGGTCCTTTTCATTCGTTATTTTCGAGTGAGAATCGAAGATCATTTTAGCGTTTCGACAATGTAAACGTAGTTAAAATCATTATAATCGTTACGTTCAACTACGAAATATTGTCGGCAGAAAATCTATACGCGTACATATGTGTATATACATATATATATTAATTGCGTATAACTCGTTGATAATAATTATTGTTATACCTTTTGGTGATTTCCGCTTGTTAATTAATGGGCCTTTATCTGGAATTGATTAAAATTTATTTTTATAGCAATTTTTAAATTAATCGGTGTCGATCATATTTTATCATGATGGTTCTCACGAGGCAAAGATTATTTTGCAAAACTAATCATAATAATTGAATAATTGAAGATCAATGATAATAATTATAACGCACTGAGAGAAATATATGGGTATATTTTACTAAGTGTTTTCGTAAAGTTGTGATATATTATCTTTCTTTTAAATAAATACTAATATTATTTCATATATTACGAATTTTTTATTATTAATTACCAAGATCTTGGTAATTCGTAATATATGAACAAATTTCATTAAAGAACAGAAATTCTTGTACCTATTAAAGTAATACTGAAAAGTTATAGAATTATATTCTTATATAAAATAAATAAATCGTACAATATAATGTTCTATTACACTCCTGATAGAGGAAGATATCACAATGATATCCTAATAATATTTGTTGCAAATAATCTTTGAACATCCGTGGAACATTAGGGTGACTGGTATCTATGGGGTAACGAGTTTTGTTCCTCCATAACGACATGTTTTTTTTAATATTTTTTTTTTTAATTACTATATCATATTATAAGGAGTACTATAAATGCTCACATACCCCCGAGTTATTATAAAATATAATAGTAAACCACTAATAAATATTTCTTTAGCGCGGAGCAATTGACAATGAAATAAGAAGACCATAAATGTTCTGATATACGAACAGACTCAATGAGGTTTTTCTAATTGAATGGTTTTTCCTGGCTGAAATAGCTCGATGGCAATTACACTGACGTTTAATTAGTGTATATTGATAATTATTTTATCTCCCGATAATGCGAAAGTGCTTATCGCGAAAGTGGGCAATCAAAACGAGTAAGTAAATAACTAGTGATTATAGTATCGGGTTAGTATATTAGGTTACTGGGATAATAAAGCAGTTGTTAACGAAAAGGGTTTGCGTTCGCGCTCGATTCAATCGAATATTGATAACACCTGATAATACGGTTCTTTTATTGCAATTCCGAATCGTCGTGGCGCGGAAAAATTCCTCGATCGGAGCTCTTCCCATTGACGGGTTTTCGCAGATTAATCGTCGAATCAGGCATGAGTTATGATTGCGCAATGTCATTTGCATAATCGGCCAATTCATTTCGCTGAATCAAAATTTACTAGATTGCATAATACGGCGAGCGTATCAAACGAGGGATAACAAACGGCGCCGCGTCGGAAAATTTACCGACGTTGCGAAACGCTAATATCTATATTTATTAATTCTTAGTTAATTGAACCGGCGTGGAATATATCAGCGTTGACAATTATATAAATTGATATCGCGGGGCGATATTTTGAAATCGTCTTCCGAGGTTCGGCTTCGGTTTCAAACGAGTTCCGTAATTGATAAACTTTCCTTCGCTGCGCTTTGTTTTCACTTATCGTTGATGCATATTCGTTCCGCTAAAGTATACTCACTCGTGCGGTAGTAACGGCAAATTTTTAATTAATTTTTTTATCAAAAATACCGTCTTCGTTGAGAGTCTGATTTGTTTTTACGCCGATACGACTTTCAGTTGTTTTATTATTTTCAAAAATTCTGTTGCAAATCTGTACAAACTGTTTTCTTCTTGTTATCCTAGTAGTATTTTAATTGAATTTCCTTTTACACTTTTATAAATTCTTAATTAGATTCTGTGACTTGCCGTTTGATAAGTACAATAGTTTATAATATTATAAATATCAACCTTTTTGCAATTATGATTCACGTGTCATAAATATGATGAGATATATTAATAATTCATGCAAAGGATATTGATTAGAATCTATTATTACACTTTGAGTTACATTAAAATTATAACAAATGAATATTTTACTTTGGTCTATAATTGAGACTTGCATCTGCGTGACTCGCGTGCTACCGCGAGAAAGTATTTGTAATGCCTGCTTTTTATTTTTCGCATGACCGGAATGGGTATTTTATCTGCGGTCTTGTAACAAATAACTACTTTTGTGCGACTCTACTCCACGTAATATTCATATTTACATTTATAAAGTTTCAATTATTAGCTTTCTTAGTTCCGCGACACTCTTTGTACGTGACCAAATACAAATCTTTTCTTATTTAACAAAAAAACTACGACCATTGTGCAGGTATTTTTTTAAATGTTAAAAACAAACAACAGTTAAAAGCTTATTAATAAAAATAACCATATAAAATTGATTAAAAACGTATGTCCACATGAATTTTACTAATTAGTTTTTTATCTTGACTATGTTACAATAATCATTCGATTTAAATATTAGCATTATTAACAAAAAAGTTAATTTAATCTTATTACCCTCTTATTAATTAATATAAGAGTATTGTTTTAAATGTTCAATTAATTAAAAATAATAATTACAAGGAGTAACATTGTTCGGGAAGGTTGACAAACGTTTATACGATTTGACAATCGTGCATTTCGCAGGCGTTTCTAATTAATTTGTAAAAGTGCTTACACTTTAATTCCGCTGATACATCTGAATGAAATTGCGCGCCGAATGAGACGCAAATGGCGGACCATTTGACAATATCTATTTTCTCGAAACGCCGGGCTCATTAATGTCTCTTTAACGTGGCGATCGTGTTTCGCGTTGGCAAAATATCAGCCCCGCGGCCGACTGGGATTTTGATTTGCGCATTTTTTGCGGCCGCGCACCATTCCTTTCACTGTATTATTCGCCTCGGCCGCGCCGCGCCGTGTGCGCGCACACGTGTGACGCAATCGAGTTTTCGCGAATCGCGCCGGTGCCCGCTATCCAGGGAATCTCGCAACAAGAATTCCAGCGCATTTTTCGTGGTTACGCGCGCTTTCCGCGCCATTTTTGTTGCGCCGTCGCGTTCGATTCGCAGCACACAAACGGCACGGCGCTGATTTATCGCGCCCGATTCGAATTATTCCGCTCAGGTAGACGGCCAATTCAATTTATTGGCCATGGTTTTTACACCTCGCGCCAATCTAATAAGAAGCGCTGCGAAATTTACGGCAATGACGCTTTCGACATTACATTTCTGTCATTTCTTCGAATTCTAACGCATGCGTTACCCGACGGACAAACACGTAAATGTCGCGGCAAACAAACAAACAAGAGACGGTGAATAATTCTCAACGTAATTGCAACCCGCGCGGGAAAAAAAACAGCTGGATTTTGGCTGGATCTCGGATGGGAAAAGGATGGGTTTGGCGCTAATCCAACCTTTTGAAATGACTGGTAGCAATCGGCTGGATATCGGCTGGTAAAAAAAAAAAAGAAAGAAGTATAAAAATGAAAATAAAAATCGTGCAGCTGTTATAAACGGGTCGTTCTGGTTTCGATTCCAGGTTTTTAAAAATAAATTTCGAAAATCTTAGCTCGCGTAAAAGTATGTTAAAACTAACGAAAAATAAATAAATAATAATAGGTAACTTTTACTTTATCATTGCGATACGATAAAGAGGTAAATAATGTTTCCAACGAATAGCATAAAGTACGGGGTTTTAATTGCGGTAATATTTTCGCTACATTGATTCAATATTAATACAACACTTTATCAACGTTAATTGAACCTCGTTTCGTCGATTGTGTTTTCTTAATAATAAACAAACTGGGAAAACGCGGCATAATTAAGCAGGTAAAACCCACCTGCCAATGTAAACTCCATAAACATGATTTTTACCGACTTTCCAATCCGCAATTGTGCATTTCAATCAAGGTAATCGTTAAGCGGAATTATCGTAATCATTAATCATAATAGCGAGCGGACGTTAAAGTTTTATTGAAAAATTGTTGAAATTAATAGGAAAGATCTAATCTGGTGCGCGGTGCATCGACCTGAAAAGCGTTTTGTTATAGCCGAGTTGTAACGTGGCTGCGGCGGCCTGTCGGGGCCCGGAACGCCGGATAATTAAGACATTCAATTTGAATGGCTCGAAAGTTCGCGGCACAAACTGCTCGTCAACGCAATTATTTTGCCGGGGCCGTGACGAAATCCATATCGGCTGGGATTTCTCACGCGACTCGGCCGCGCTTGCATTTCTCGCGATCAACCCTTTCGCCGTCGAGACGAAATACCGAAACCACTCTCTGCATTGACAGTTTCAATTAAAGTTTCAAATGCCGCGAATTTCGAAACTCCCGCTCCGATCAATCGCTAATGCGGGGATCGCAACAAAAATCCCCGGCGTTTCAGTTTTAGTCCGCAATTAATGTCATTTGCAAACGTGTTATTATTATCGTTGCCGATTAATTCATTTTGCTCGCGATCGCCATCCGATGTTTATTTTATATTCATTTGATTCGCGTTTATTTACATGTGCGCATTTTTATTATAATATAACCATAATATTGCGGAGTATAGTTTCAGTATATTGGTTTAATCCCAAGTGGAAATCTCCTGAGATGACAATTGCATCCAGGGAAGAAATTTATTATTTTTAAGTAAATATATAATGAAGCAAATAAATTCTATCATTTAAATACGAAGCTAATAAATATTTATTTGATTTAAATATAATTGAATATATTTATTTGGTTTTTAAAAAAAAATGTTATATTAGTTTCTCATATATACGTTTATTTATTTTTAATACGTTTTTGATTTGTTTCTAAATATATGTTTATTTATTATTAATATATAACGTATTGAAATATTTTATAGATAAAAATAAACGTGAATCCTGTTTTATTATACGGAGCGTGTCATGTTTTTGTTATTAAGATAGTGAGAGAAAAACTCCGCTAGAAGAAGCATCGTCAAGCTTTTTTCGAATCGAACGCGTGGTCTTACATTAGTTAAGCACGCGCCTTCCCTAATACATACAGTATTGTGTATACCCTAATACAGTGCCTGCTATACGTCCTGAGGTGTATCGTGTATTGTAAGCATATCAAGTAGGAATAAATAAATTTTTTTTTATTTAAAAAATATTTAGTTAAAATAATTATATACTTTTAAGATGATTCATTTATTGAATATAAATAAATGACCTTTATTTAACATAAATAATTATACTTTATTTCAAACAACTTTTTTCTTTATTTTAACTAAAATTTTTCAAATAAACCAATTTATTTAAAATTAATAAGTTTCTTTTTTGATTTGAATTATATTATTTTTTAGTTGACATCTTTATTTGTTTTGAGTACAAAAAAGAAAGATGTTTATTGTTATTATCAACGCGGTTTTGCTTAATTTATCACTGTGGTTTGTAACATTGCATAATTTTGAAGGCACGTTTATTTTGATGTACCTCTTCGTTTGTGTTTGCACACGAATTTACATCTGTTATTGTTTATAAGCTGAATTAAATGACGCTGCGCACTTTCAATTATGTTATTTCCCGTTTTCTTAATTAACAAATTTTTTCCCTCTTGACGAAAGAGGTCGGTAAATTTCTTTCCCATCGATTTCGCTAATGAATTCGTACTTGTCGAATTAATCGCAACAATGTATCGGTAGCATTTAATTGATATGTGTAATTTCTCTATTCAGCATTTTTCAAGCGAACGTTTCTGTTGCATTGTGCTAAGGGTAAAAAAAGGTAAAATTAAAACGTGCGCGCGCGCTCGAATCATTGTGTGTTCATAGGAGCGAAAAGTGGAGATCGATTAACGATTCTTAATACGTGTCCGGGCGTAGGAGATTATTTCGCAACATGTGATCCAAGAGCAATTCCACTTCCTGCTTTCCCGCGAATTTGCTTTCGAGATGGGAATCGGCATGACTGTCCAATGAAAACTATTTATCTGTTAAGGTGGTAACACATTTTTGTGATGTTTTTACAAAAATTGATTGATTTGATGTCACCATCTTATCAGTGATATGAAATTAATTATAATTCTATTTTTTACTCGAATTTTGTGGACGTGTACCTGAGAGAATTAAAAAAAAATAGCCACCTTAAGTTAGAAAAACGTACCACGTTGACAACTATTGTCTACTTTAAAACAAACTACTGTGTTTTATTCGGTTAATTTTTTATTCTGTTAACTTAAAATAGTAATATGACCACTTTACTAATACGTTAATCATTTTTATTAAAACTCTCTCCGTTTACTTATATGACTATATGATTAATTAGATAAAAAACATTAACTGTAGTCATTTATTTACATGACTAATAGGACAACTAAAATTAGTTAAATTATCATGAATTTGTAAATTAAAAATTAGTACAAGCTTTTTTATTGAATATCCATCGATGTATAAAATTGATATTCATTTGAATATATATATATATATATATAATACTTTCTAATAACAAAGCAGTCACAGTCTACGAGAATTTATATTACAGTTTATCGTTAAATAATGTTTGCGACTTTATGGCAAATTATATGTTTGTTCCAATAGTTCATAAACTTTGTTATTAAAAAGACTTATATGATAGTTATATATGTGTACGTATAATTTATTGTCTACATAATGACTTAATTAAAAAAATATATAAGGAATACATCTACTGCTGATGATGTAAAATATTTTAAAAAAATATTTACTTTTCCAATATGCACTCACAAAACTGTCTATTTAAGAATAATAGAATCTTCTTATGTTTAATAGATGTTCTATTTAATATTAGTAAATATTCTTAAAGTAAGAATAATTCCATTTATAATAAATAGATTCTATTTAATGTAAAAAGAAATCCAACTGCATTTTTCTCAGTGTGTCCTTGAATGTAATATAAAAAATCTTAATTCACAACGTTTCTCTTTTCGGAGTGCAGATACATTACGAGGAATTAGAATCATATCGCTGATCAGTATTGATGGATCTGATCATGAAATTGTCCGATCATATCTGATCTTTATAATATTGTCATTGGTACATGATATACTTGGGATATAGGACGCGTTGCCCGGGGTATTTTTGCCGAATTGCGGGATCAATTATGTCGAGCGTCGTCTAAATATAAACTGTTCTGTATTCGCGCTGGTCGATTTTTCAGAATCGGGATAAACTTTAATAGACTCGGCCTGGAATTCATTAGCCGCAAATAGCCATTTGTCGAATTTCATTCGCATCACGAAGCTTAACGAGAGATACATTTACAATACGATCTTCTGGGACGTTGCGAGGTGATGCACGTGCGATTAGTACGTACGGGGAATCTTTAATGTAACGCGAGGTCAAGCAGCCACCGCTTCTGAAAGGATCTCTCCGGGGGCGGCTAGCAGTGCCCAAGCGGCGCGGCGTCCTCTCCGGCCTCTGTGTGTCTCTCTTATGTAAATATGGCGTTTTCGTGAAAGCCGCGGGACGCAAGAATTTCGCGTTCGAAAAAAAAAAGCGCTGCGCCTCGCGCGGCCGTGCTTAAATGCCGCGTGCGGATTTTTCGCTCGCGCAAAGTAGACACGTTGCCCGAGAGGCTACCTTGATGTGACGTTTAAATTGTGTCCGATTTCGAAACGTTTGCGGAATGAATTATGGTAATTCGGCATGTTGGGATGAAGTAGAAAATTGTTGCAATTAGCGGATAATGAGGCTAATGAGCAATTCAACATTGTTTTTTTTTTCCCCCCCTTCTCCTCTTCTTTAAATACCCATTTAATGAGCGCGTTTCATTGCGTGCGGATGAAAACTCGCGTTAGTTTTTTTTTCCCCCTCGTATATTATTATTATTATTTATTTATTCGAATCAATTATTCGACGGTGAACATTAGGAATTTTATATCGCTCGTTTTCGATAACGACTGCCATTTCAACCTTGTTTTTGTGCCATTAACTTTGACTCCGACCTGTAACATTTTTTATCCCAATTAAAAGTTTATTCTGTTCACGACTTTTTTCCGCCGTATCGAATCCTTGTTAAACAGCCGAATTAATTACCAAGATTGACTCTTGATTATGAGGAGTGGCTTTCATATCTTTTTTCCAATGAAAAGTAATAAAAGTATTAAAATTACGACACTAAAGATACTGCCGGCTGAATAAAATATGTTATACAAATGATTGGGTTAAACGTTTGTGTTATTTTAAAATATTAAAATTTAATATTTATAAATCTTAATTTGTTATTCCAAAAATGTCCACACTTTTAAGTTTGGTACCTCCAAAAATAAATGATATAAGAAAAAACAAAAGAAAACATTGATACAAAAATTATCAAAATATTCTATAAATTTAAATTTTCTATTTATGTTTACTTAAAGTTCAATTAAAACGCTCATTATGCTTTCTAGAAAGTAGTTAATATTATTATTATTACTAATTTTAATTACTTAATAGACTTTCCAACCTTTAAACTATATTCATACGTAACCAATTTCTATTCAGTATTCATTATTTCTTGAGCTACAACAAAATCCTTATTTATCTTCTAATAAAGGAGTACACCGAAAAAAAAAAGTATCAAAATTTTACATGACTCGCGATAACCAAACCGTGATCATTTTCATAAACGACCCATCCATGTTAAAACATTAAAAGTTATTCAGTGTTCAAAAAAAGAAGAAAAGTTGTAGGCCACGATTCGAGAGAATTCGCTGAATTGGACTTTCTTTCCCCGAGTAAACGCGATATTACTCGCATGCTGAAACAAGGCTAATGAAATCTAATTGAAAGTCGCAAATCGTAGATAAAGTCGTGAAAATTTTGCCACGCAATTGCGTGTTTATGTTGAAATTATGCGCCGCGCGAATGATGGGTCCCCGAGGGAGGGGAGGAGGGTGCGCCACTCCGCATCGCTGGCTGGCGCTACGGGGGGATCGATAGCGCAATTTCTCGCGCTGAATTATTAGTCACACATTGTCCTTGCCCGGCCCCGCGGGGCGATGAACGATGACCCGGATATGTCAACGAACGTTGGCGTGTTTACGTTGCGCCGCCAATATCGCGCGGCGCGCAATTACCGCCAGCCCAAAAGCCCCGCGAGGACTCGTAAAACTTGCGTCCAAAGGTATTTGACTCTTGCCCCAGTTCGCCGAGCAAACAGTTCGCGCGCGCCAGGCTTACACTCACAAAACTGTCTATTTAAGAGTAATAGAATCTTCTTATATTAAATAGGGATTCCATTCAATATATGGACAAAACTAAATTCTATTTATAATAAGAATACATTATTCTTACAAAGCATATA
>JABFPN010002353.1:0-22785 GCA_022817305.1 Leptoteleia sp. ZL-2020
TAGGAAATGGGACCCGCGGGGCTGGGGGTGGGGGTGCGGGTGTGGTGCCCCCACTTCACCCCTGCCCCCACCCCGCCAAGAGGCAGAGCAGGGATACGCGGGAGCCGGCCGTCGACATCGTGGCCGTCGGCGTCGTCATCCTCGACGTGGCCGCGGCCCCACTCGGCCCCACTCTACCACGTGTCGGTACCCCATGGGGGTGGAGGAGGGTAGGCGAGCAAAGCCGAGGGGATTATGGTAGGGGCTAGAACCAGCAGAAGGAGGAAGAAGCACACAGAGGCACACACAGGCACACAGAGGAGGGAACCCATAGGTGGGAAAACGGGAACGTTGCAACGGCGAAAAATAGATGCCCCTTCCTCCTCCACCCCACCCTCACCCCCATCCCCCACCTCCTCCTCCTCCTCCTCCTCCTTCTCGTTATCTTTCTTTATTTCTCCCGCTCCTTCTCTTCTTCTCCTTTAAATAACGAAGAATAAAACGACTCCGACTCCGCGGTGTACGCGGACAACTTCTTCGCCAATCGACTGGCCACGCATAATCTGGCTTCGCACCGATGATTCCTCCACCTTCCCGTTCGACTTCTTTCTCCCCCTCCCGCCTGCCACATGAAGGAAGGAAGGAAGGAAGGAAGGAAGGAAGGATACCACTTGTTAGGTAGGGTGCTCTCTCCCGGATGGGTAGGGGTATGTCAAGAAAAAGAAGGGAGACGTACGGAATGCATCGACGACCCCCCCAAAAGACACCCGAGGAATCCTCTTTTTCTCTTTCTCTCGCTCCACCGGTGTGAGTGCCCGCAGCGCCAGCGAACCGCCAGCGAGCTGCCGGCAGCCCTCCGGGAGAGGGTTCGGCGAAAGAGCCCTCCGCCACCACCGCGTGTCCGACTCCCCCGAACGGGGGTCCACGTGTCAGACACCACGTGCTCCACAGACCAGTAGTCGTCGTAACCATCAAGGTCGACGAACTTCGCAGTTTTCCATCAAGCTTATTTTCTATGCGGACACTTTTAGGCAGTTACGGTATTTGATCATTTCACATTCTTTTAGTTCTTTTGTTTTCTTCTACTTTTATTTTATCAGTTTGATTATTGTTTGTGCTTTAATAGGAGTAGATTGTGCGTGTTACGTTTGTTTTGCTTCTGTCTATCATATACCTATGTTTATAATTCCTTTAATGATACTATATATTATAGTTATTCTATGAATAATTATTATATTATACCTCAGATTGTTAATTGTAATTATTTTTTAATGTTTAATATAAAACACTAATATGAAATTATAAATAATACTAATATAACATAAAAAGCACTATGAAATTGTTTATGGGTAATTAAAGTTACAGCTTCTGATCATTTATATTTTTTTATTGGTACAATGTCAGCTACACTTGAATGACATGTTTATTTTCAATTTTTCCTTTGTATAAAAATGGAAACTTCCCTTGAACATTATGCCACATATATAAAGTCCAGTTTTAATTGATAATTTGTTACTTTTGAATGTCAACAATACTTAAATTACAGAATAATGTATATAACAATTATTTATAAGTAATTAATGTTGTTTCATCATTAAATCATGCCAAAGTTAAACTTGTGTTATTCCATGTCACATTATGATAAAAAATACATGACATGAAAATTATTCTGAATTTTAAATCATTTGAAAACTAATATGAAATTAATGTTTAATTAAAACAGACCACATCTTTCTTTTGTATTCATTTTTATATTATCCGCTAGACTGGATTTATTCTCAATGTTTCTACAAGGTCTTATATACCAAACGAACTATCACATACAACTAATTCCAACAAGTTGACACGCGTATCAATCTGTGTTATCAAAAAAAAATTTTTATATATACATATATAAAACTTATCAGCTCAACACGATTTCACATACTGAATCGAGCAAAATTAACTTTCATAATAAACAGCAATAGTATTAATAATAATAATAATAATGATGATTATTATTATTTGTGCGCGCAATTGGCATATTTATCCAAACACAGCTTAATTCAAGCGAAAATAATTTCTTGAAAGAGGAAACAACAATTTTACTAGGAAGCAATCAAAGTGCACGTTACTTTTCATGAATTAGATCAATAGTAATAACCGCAAGAACGACGAAAAAAAGGCAGAATTCAGTTTCCGAAATGACTGCGATCACCGATGCGACCCAAACAACTCCGTTCGTGCATTACGTACCTTGAAATTGAAATAATTCCAACGGGAATCTATTTTTATTCAAAACAAGATTCGTTTGATCGAGCGATTGAGTAGCACCGAAAATGCCAATTTCCGGACGGTAAAACACCCACCTCGACAACGTCAATAATTTGCGCATTCGACTTGCAATCAGCTCGCGACGATCAAACGCGTCGTTCGTTCACCAACTCAATCCTCTGATTTCTACATCATTCAACGGCGAGATTAAAAATAGAAAGTCGCATTTTCTATTATCTAATAAAAAGATAAACCACGATCAAACGGTCCTTGTTATCTGACTATCTAACTCGGTTCTGCCGATCCTCTCTTCCTCACTTCCTCCTCACTTCACCTCAATTAACGCGGCTCGCAATCCTAAAGCAAATCCAATTAAACGAAATGTCATATTAGATCAATAAACCTGGTGCGTGGAAACAAGTGGAACGATAATTGGAGCACTGGACGGAGACCCATTGCGAGGCACACAAGTTGTGAAATTCAAGTCGAACAATGTCCTCTACTGTCGTCTACCAATCAATACACATTATTAATAGCACATCCGACCGTAAAGGAAAACGAAAGAGTACGCAATTTGTAAAGGCCGATGGCGGAAAGGAGAAG
This sequence comes from Leptoteleia sp. ZL-2020, assembly GCA_022817305.1. Classification (NCBI taxonomy): domain Eukaryota; kingdom Metazoa; phylum Arthropoda; class Insecta; order Hymenoptera; family Scelionidae; genus Leptoteleia; species Leptoteleia sp. ZL-2020. Next base: position 2,836 of record JABFPN010002353.1, read on the forward strand.
AACCGTTAAGGGGCCTCGGCTGCAAGTTGCTGCAAGTGCGACAGCCACTACTTGGAAACGCCACACACACACACAAACACACTTCCTCTCACATTCTCTCACACGTACACGCGCACGCACACATACAGACGCCGAGGCCTGGCGATAATTGAGCGCACTTACGCATATCGACTCATTTATAAATGGATATATGTGGGACGACGTGGACGGACCTGAAAATGATTGCTTAAAGCTCCGGGAGACGTTGTCGAGGCAAGCAAGCGGAGGCAAGATCGTGGGCCTCGCGCGCGGCAACGAGCAAAGATGGCTCGGCGCTCTCTGGATCGGCAGTTGTCACGCGAAGCGCTGGGGCTTTTGGAGTCGCGCACGGGTGCCCCCACTCGACTCCGGGGGATGCCGCGAGCCGTCCGTCGCCGCGGCCGAGGACTCGCGCGAGTGGGACGGGACACGCCAGCGACGGTTTGCACACGTAAACGGACCGGGAGGAGGGAGCGCGTCGGAGCTGCGACGGAGTTGCGCTTACGCGCCGCTTGAAGGTTAGGTCGCGCGCGCCTTCGTGGCTGTGCGCGCGGCTATGTTGCCGTCTCGCAACCGTCGCAACTCGAGCGCGCCTATCCAACTCTACGTTTTCTCTCCGCCCCTCTCCCTGCGGCTTTTAGATTGCACCAACTAAAACACAATCGAGTCCCAACACTTTCGTCTCCCTATAAACAATTCATCATTTCATTCATTCGACAACAAGTCGTTTAATCAATTGCGCATAGTTTTCATATTTTTTTTCAATTAATTGCATCTTTTTATACAATTTATTGCATCCATTTAACAAATTATTAATTTGTCTTATATTATTTATTTATAATTTCAACATTAGAAAAACATATCGCCTCTTTAGTTTTGCTTTTAATTTTATTCCCATATGTGCGTGTCAGTACATAAAAGTGTGATTGGTGTTAATTCGGAAAAAAAAACAAAAAAAAACACTTTGAATTAAACTCATTAATTAAAGTATTGTACTGTAATTAAAATTTTATTAATTAATGATTATTATTTACAAACAAACACTAATATCATGACCAATTTTCTTTGAAAAATAAGTGGCGCAGCGGGTGTTACCTATGACGTTCAGAAGAAGGATGAAAATTAAAAAATTCTATTTTTATACAAGTTTATAAGGAAAAGTGCGAAAAGCAACTAAATTGATTATGAGATAATAAATGAAAGTATCAACAGCATGGTAACTGGAATGACGGGAATGGAAGAATTTCCAACGTATAATCTAAAATCACAATCGTGGACCAATGTTATATCATGGAGGATAATTTACACAAAATATAAAAAGCATATTTGAGAAGAAAAAGAGTAATCGATATTCTGCATTCAGTGACATATTGTTCAGAATCGTTCTTAATAATAAAGCATTCTTTATACTTGGCCATAATTTTTTTCTAATATAAGCTTTAATATTGTTTTCGTTGCTTGGAGAAGGAAACGCCATTTCCCTCCCTAGGGAGTTTTGGAAAAATGGCCCACGAGAGGAGAGGATGGATTTTCATTTCAATCTCCCTTGGTGCATAAATAGCTTTTTAAAAAATTTACTTGACAAATGCAATTTTAAATTTCAAATTACAATAAAAGAGCAGGAAACCACATTTATTATTGGGATTATGTTACGCAGCAAGCAAAAATCCAATCACATTGAATGTGCATACATTAACACTTTAGATTTAGGATTCGCAAAATTTTTTGCAAAACAAGTGACAAACAAAACAATATTGTTCAATATAATTATGTATCAACGTTAATTTAATAATTATTTTTTTACGTTAAATTTAATGGTGCAAAATTTAAAATAAGACTGGTTTGTTGCAACTATTTTGTCATTTCTATGTTTAATTTAAAGCTTACTTTAATGTATCTGGAAAATTATTTGTTAAAAATTATATTTCAATTAAAATTTGTTCATTACAGATAAATATCTATAATCATATAATTCATTTGCTTCCTTCTAACAAGTGGAAATATTCTTGTCTCTCCTCTCTCCTCCTACCCTCTTTCTCTCTCTTCTTCCCTTTCTATACCCTTCTCTCGAGAACTCTCTATGAATCAAAGAAAGAGAGATACACGTGCAGGACTTTCCTCCATATGCACATTTCTGCTATCTTCATTTATAATGCATTTTTTTTAAATCACAAGTTGTATTATTGAATATATAATTATTTTATTGTATACACACAATTTTTAAAATAAAAGTTGAACAATTTATAACAGGATTTAAAATATATATATATATATATATATATTTTATCATCTAAAAGTTGTAACTTTTAAATTAGATTGTTTAAATCAATAACCAGTTATTTAATAAAATTGAACAACTGAAATGGTATTATATTAATACAATTGAATAAGTGAAAGAAATAGCACTAGCTCTCACAGTCCTTAATGTTTTTACAGGCATTAAAATGCTAAGCAAACCCTGACATGGTTTTTAATTAGAAACATTGTATTCTAATTGTACAAATAATTAATTTTATTGCAACCCGAATTTCTGAATAAAAGAAATACGTTTTATTAATATTTTACTTTTAAATATCAGAACACCTAATCACTTTATTAAATAAAAATATTTATTATGTTAAATTGAAATATAATTAAAATAATCATATATACTTTGTCGAAATTGTGACTTAAATAGTGAGAATGAGAAAAGTATTTCGCAATACTTTCACAGTGCTGTTCAGTGTGTGCAATAATAAGAAATGCGAATTGCAGTTCGAACAACCCGAAAACATTTCCGAAACTTGAATCGTTCAACCCAATTCTTGCCGCTAACATTGCGCTTATCGTAAAGCAAAACGAACGGAAAAGTGTGTCAAAACGCGTCAATTCCTTTAAGCTGCCTTGACTCTCACCTATTGTAGTCATACATTCCCACCATAACCTATGCAAACGACTCCTACTCCGGTTTAGACCACTAGTAGAAAAAGCAAACTTGATTCATTCATACGGTGCGAAATTCCAGGGCAAGCATACGGATCAGTAAAGTCGAGATGTTTTTCTAATCGTAATAAAGTCAACAAGAAAATGGAAGCTCGATTCCGTAATTGAAGCGTGACTACTACTAGGCGTTGGCCGCGTTGGCCAACGATACTCTGTACACGTCAGTCGTCGGCCATGATGGAATAAAAGCAATAAGTTTACTTCCATTAAAATATATTCATTAAATTAAAATTATACATTATTATATTAAAACATTATAATTACATTGCTAATAAGAATGTAATTAATGGTACTGCAGTTAAATCGCCAAACAATCCAAATTTAATAAAATTATTTATTGCGATGTTTTTTTTTTGTTGTACATAAAAAAGCAAATCGAAAGTCTGCTTGAATCAAATACTTTTTCTATATATTCTAGAACAATGTATAAAGAGTCGACAAGAAAACTAAAACAGACCTGTAGATTAGTTTTCGCGCGAAGGAAATGTAACACAAAAAACCACAAATGAGGACGGTTTAATGAACCCGTGATGAAATCATGGATAGATAAAGATTCGTGTAACGTTTTTCAGCGAAGGTGGCAAAACAAAAGCGATTTCGACACAAAGAAAATAATGGCGCCGTAAAGGTGCGTTTTCACTTTAACTTAGCTTCGATTAACTCTACATAAAGCAACAATCCAATTAAATCGCACACACACGTGCGCGCGTGTGTGTGTGATTAAGAAAAATATACAGAACAAATGAAAATAACCTGATTTCAAAACGACAAATTGTACTAAAAATGAACAAAAATATAAAGGGAACTATATTCAAAATAAAATAATAATAATAAAAGCACACAAAGAAAGAAAAAGAATAATGTCAGTGCTGTTGATTGATCAATCGACGGCTTGGCATTACATAACCAATGACCGTGCGGTATTTAGCAAATTGAAATGAAAATCCGAGAAAAAGAAAGAAAATGAATGCACAAGTACGAGAACGGGAGAACGAACCAAAAAGAAAAGGACGGAGATCAAGTGCACGAGAAAGGAAGGAAGGAAGGAAGGAAAGAAAAAAGGAAGGAAGGGAGACGAGAGAAGGTGAGAGAAGGAGAGATAAAGGTTGGACGAGGTCCGCCGGCGGAGCCTGGTCGTCGCGAATCGCGTCGCGTGTCCGGGGGGCTGATTGTTTACACCCCCACCTCGGTTGGGCCAAAGTCGGATGCGAGGAGATGCTAGAGAGACGGAGGGGCCTGTGGCACTTGAACCTACCTCGGTGGCACCCACCACCACGCAATTTCCAACCCCACCGCTTGCTCAACCACTGTCCGCACCTCCAACCACCACCCCACCAAAGCCGCCGCGGCTCGAGGCAGCAAAGCAGCCGACCAGGCGGCCAGGCCGCGCTCCACGACGAGTCACGACGAGGCGAGGGCCCCGCGCGACCATTTTAGTGTCTCGGGGTAGGTGAGCTCTACGTGGCCGCCTCACGTGTGCCACCAAGCGCGCGCCCTACTTGCTTCCACACTCTACTCACCGTTCGAGTTTCAACCGCTTCCCCGCTCTTTCTCTCTCGCTCTCTCTCTCTCTCTGTCTGTCTGTCGTTGCTACACCCCGGTGTCGTTGGTTAGTTTCGTTTAGTTTCGTCGCCCGAGCAAAACTCAATCATCAACTCCTCGACGTGGACTCGGAGCTCGGATTGCCGTATCACCAGGATTGGAAACGTCGTCGTTAGCTGCGCTTCGAATGGTAACACTGTCCGTGCAGGCCGAGCGCTGTCCTATTCAGTCGTACAGTGTGAACCGACCTAACGGTATATGCGACCAACAGCCGGGATCCTGATTGGCCCGTGCGCCCGCGCCTCTCAGCTCCTGCTTTCTCATCTAGATTCCGATTTCATCAGTCCTCCTTTTTGCTTTCGGCTTATTTTCCATCATTGCGCTACAATGTGACCCTTTCAAACGAGGATCCTCTTCTTTTTTTTTATTCCTGTTCCAAACTTTATTTCTCAGTGCCTTTGTGGAAATGATTTGATAGCGCATGCGTATGAGAGTGGCACGTTGTCACCACATTTTAATGATTTATGCTGCTACATCTGGGACAAATTCCGAAACTGTGCAGTGGGCTTTTCGATCGGTTATAATTAAAAAACAACCTTTAAAATGTTTTTATGCCTGTTTTTCAAAACATTTCGATAAAGTTAAATAACGTCTCTGATAACGCCATCTAAAATTCACGACAAAATAATGGCGGGAAACATTTGAAATTGCATTTGTTAAACAAAGGTGGCGGATAATATGAGACAGTTCTAATGGTTTTTATGCTTTCAGAATGGCGGGAAAGATTTCATTTCATTTATCAACGAATAAGATTTTTAAGAATATTTCATTCCAATTTTAACTTCTTATAACATTGTTTTAATCATACTATAAAATATAAATTTTATTAAAAAAAAATTTATTTGAAACATATATATATTAGTCTGCTTATAGTAGAAATAATTATTAATAAATGTTATACAATATTTAATAAATAAATAATTGAATGTATAGTTTTGTAAATAAAAAAAATTTACAGTACACTAGTCATGTAAAATTTTATTACATGTATACTAGTAATACAAGTATATGTATACTTTATTATATGAATTATAAAAGGAATCTCTAGTAAAAATATTTTTCATTCTTAATTCTTCCTTCTTTGTATATTTATTAAAATACCATTATAATTATTGTATTATACAAGAAAACTTGGCAGTTTCTGGGATTAAATAAAATACATTTTCTTTTACAAATATTGAATAAAGTTTATTTGTGCATTAAAAATTATAAAAAATATGTCCCTTTATCAAATCAATATTAATTGACTATAACATACAATTAAAAATATTTAAAAAAAGAATAGATTGTATAATTTTGTTTGTGATAATTGATTTACTCTATTCTTCTTAACTTTGACTTTAACAATAGTTGCTTCTTACCATTCAATTCTGACATTATTTCATATGTCCTGATAAACATTTTCATGACAAAATTAAATAAATTAACATCAAGTTATATTAAAGTACTTTATTTAGCTTCAACTTAAAACACACATATAATATTTAAACTTATAATTTACATACATCACTCAGTCAATTATTGTGTAAATAGCTTTATAGAAAATACAACTTTTTTTCTTTATACACTTCACTCATTTACTATTATTCGACGACTAATTAATCGTCAATTAGTTGATAAAGTTTATAAATGTTATTATGTCGTAAAATTATTAAACGTTATCATAAGAAATTTATCAAAATCAGTGTTATAACTTTTCACAATAAAACCATTAATGAAAAATTTTCTGTTTAAAAAATGTTATGTAACACAAAAATAGAAAGTGTAAAATAAGTTAATTTTGTAAAAAATAAGCTTTACGGACTTAATTAAGCAAGAAATATTTAAATGGAATGGCAAAAAATCATTTTTATTAGAATATAAACTACAAACATTTCCAAAGTACACATTACCTCCAAAAAAATTGGTTGCAATATAATATGCAATTTCAAAGTATACGCATGATAGGCCTATTAAGTTATAAAATAAACATTTATATTCATCTTAATGAAAATAATATTTTAAATTTAATTTGTTTTCTGTATTCATAATATACGTTCTTTCATCTAATCATAATTTAATAAATATTTCTAAACAGTTAAATGTTATTTTTTACATATACAACATGCTGATTGCATATAAAAAATCTATACAAATTTAAGGTTTTTACAATGTTATAGTTGCATTCAAATATAATCAATAATTACATAGCTTAACATTCAGTGTGTTATTTAGACATAGCGCAATAATATTGTTGAATTAGTTATAATTTGATTAATAATATTAACATTCATTTGAGAATTTGGAAGAGAATAATAATAATAATTTGATATTTTTCTATGAACAGTATATATTGTGCATTATTTGTAGCAAAAAGAATTTGCATTTTTAATTAAAAGACAAATGCTCCTTATAACTGTAAAGATACCTTATCTAAAACCACGGATTTTTCAATTTTAATCTGTTTAAATGCATTATTACAAACCGATAAAACAATATTATTTCGGACACTTGAACATTTAGCGCTGCTTGCAAATGTGAATTCATCGATTAATATTAATTCTTTGCTTATATAAAAGCTTATTAGGAATATACAGACATTTCAATTAATATCAATAAAGTTGTCCAGCTCTCTGCATACGTTCGACATATAAAGAATACAACAATTTATTTGTTTCATAATAGAATGGATTCTCTGTAGAGTCCAAATCCGGTCTGTATTCATAATTGCTTTGATTGGAACTGAATCCATCGCAAGAAGAAGAACCCTGAGAACGTTCAGAATGATTTGGAGATGGTACAATTGTTCTGCTTCCCCAGTCAGAATCCATTTTTTCAGCAACTGCTGCTGCTGCTGCCGCCGCTGCTGCAGCTGCAGCCGTTGCATCTTGTACACCTGATAAGTTGGTTAAATGAAGATTGTTAATTCTTTTACTAAGAGGCATAAATTCGCTGGATTCATCGTCCATTCTCCCACGTTTCCTGTTGAAATTTTATAATAATTACTATTAATATAATTAAAATATTATTATATAATTATAATATTACTTAAAATATAATTAACCTCTTTTGTAGAAATAATACACACACACACACATTATTATATTATTTTTACCATTTTATTTTATTGTATAAAATATTAATTAATCTTTTAATTTGATTGAAGGTATTATTACATTCATATTATAATAATATAAATCCTTTAAACTATTCAAGTTACACCTGTCTATTAAAGAAAAGAAACAAGGTAAGTAAATTATTATTTACTTGTTTATGGTATTATTTGTTATGACAGAATATTATCATTCTAATGAATTACTGTAAAATACAAAATTACCAATAACTTCAAATTTATTAAATTACTCACTTATATATTAAATCAAGTTTTTAATCAAATGCTTGCTTGAGAGTTGAATTAAAATTTTCATTATATAATAAGGGATATGAGAGGACATTAAAATTTCATTCTTCCCCTTCACATAATTACTTTAAAATAGAATGATGTTGATCCAAAATGATACTATTATTTACAACAAATATAAATAGGAATAAAAATATTAACATAACGTTAAAGAATTATAGGTTAGTTCTACACTGGTTTTATTTTAAAATGTAAACATACAATCTAATAAACTAAGAATGTCAAAAGCGCATGAGGAGTGGGAGAGAGATGGAGAGAGACAGAGAGACATCAAAACGAAAATTTCATTAAAAACTAACCTGCTAGATTGAGTCATTTTGCTTTGAAATCCCTCAGAATCAAAAATGGGTAGAACGTTAGACGTTGTTTCCAAAATAAAAATATATCCTTCTCTCTGAAACACGTTTCATTGTAACTTTGTTTACCATTCAGTATTCCAATTTTTATTTTGAAATTTCATACAATGTAAATATATTATTATTTTTATGTGGTTATGGCTGCAGGTTATATGTTCAAAGCACTGAACTACAGTAGCACGGGTACGAGCCTGCCATGTTAAAGCTGTATTTCGAACATCGATACACGCACACGTACGCGCACACCATGACTTTTTAGCGTGGCATCACTGTTTTGTTTGTATGTATGCATGTGTGGTGCGCGTGTCGTGTATGCATGTATGTATGTATGATGTAGCATTGCCAACCTACAAATAATGGTGTGCGCGTGTCGTGTGCGTGTGTCGATGTCGAAATACGGATTTTAATAAGTGGAATGTGTCTGTGCCAGAGGCAGACAAATTGTACGGGCTAGTCCTGTCTTTATCTGATATTTCTACGCATGCGTATTACATATTAAACCACATTAGGTATAAGGCATGTTCCAAAATTAATGATCGGTACCGCGTTGGTGAGATAAACGTATAAATTTCAATGAGCCAGAAGAAGATGCACATATAATGTGTAACGTATATGTACACTTGTGGCGCTTTCGAGAACGATTCAGCTTCAGGCGGAATGAAGTTTCTCACTTGTTCTGACCATTAACATGCTTCGGGCAAGAAAAAGACAGGACCTTCGTTCCGCCTGAAGCTGAATCGTTCTCGAAAGCGCAATGGGTGTATGTACATACGTGCGCTCCGTATGCCGTATGCCAATAAGTGGAAAACGGTCAAAAAACCAGACTGTGTTAGTGCGGATAGTGTTTCTCTGTCTGACTCTTCTGCGCTTGCGCAGAGATGTGAAGTATCGTAAGATGAAAAAGTTAGTTTTTTTATATTGCGGTAGTGTTGAACAGTATGATTTAACTAATTTCAATTATAATTCCAATTTTATAATTGATTTAAATTCTCCCATGTATGAAAAATAGTCTGAATCCATTGTCAAACATTAAGGGTAAGTTTAAGGCATGCTGTCACGGAATTAGTGTAATTTGAATTCAAGATTTAATTAATTTATATTTTATTATATACGGACCAGAGCGCGCCATTTTGTGGACACGGGAGTAAAATTTGCTTCGCAAAAATATATTCACCGATGGTTATATATGCTTTCTCCTAATGCTCTCTCAAAGTTTATCATTCGAGCAGGTAATGTAGATTTTGTCTAAATATCTAAAAGCATATATTCATACATTTCAGTGTTGTAGCCATAATGGAAATGATATGCTGAAAAATGTTGAAAAACGCTGAAAAACACTGAAAACCTGTTAAAATTGAAACTGTTCAGCATTTTTCATAATTCATTTCCAATTTTATACGTTATATAATTTGTTTTAAAAAGCATAGCCAAACAAGGTATACGTAATACCCATTCCTATTAAGTACATTAATTTTTAAAGAATGCATTAACATGTTGTATAAAAAAGATTTTTTTTTAATTTGTTATTTAGAAATTGTATACGATGAATATAATTGATAAGTAATTGATTATTAGATAAACGTTAATAACAAAAGTAAAATGATATCTATTGTGGTCTAGTAAATCGGTTATCAAGTATTGATAAAGAAAACTTGCTTACCAGCATAAGTGAATGTTTAACCGGCCGTTAGTAATATCAAGGTTTAACTATATAATATCTATTACTCTGTAGAATTCGAATTTGCATTGAGCGCTGCGTATTTGACCGATGATTGTTACAAAATTATAAATTATAAATTTAACATTTATTCCATGAAATGAAATCTGAAAATGACAAAATAACGGAATATCCCTGAAAAGCTATTAATTAAAATTTAGACTTTTCATATTCACAGAGCTTTTCAAATCTTTTCAGCAATATTCGAAGAATTTTTTCTACAAAGGAGGTTAAATACCTTTTCTAATTACTCAAATATTGCAACAATTTTCTACTTGAAAATATTTTTCTCTTCGACGATTCAGGTACTTGCAACATTTATACAATATATTTACATGTATAATATTTAACAGTATGATTGTTCTATTTTACATTTGTAAAATGTTTGCCATCTTGAATAAAATAATAAAAATGAAAAAGAAATTAGCCTATGTACAAATTTTGGATTCTATTATAATTATATCTATTATAAGTTAATCAAGTATTTAACAAATAATTTTAATCCTTTTTAAATATACTAATTAAAGATTAATACGAATAGAAAGAATGACATGTAAAATATACATGGAACGAGAAATATAACCCCCTTAAAACAGAAAGCTGAGTCTTCTTCTTTTTTGTCCATATATGGCAATTTGATATTCTTATCACTTATGATTCTATTCTCATTATTTATTCATTCGATGAAACTAAATTATGATTGCCTTGTCATTATAACACAATGAACTATAAAGCATATTATGTGTTTCAATACCATTTTTTAGATGCAGAAAAATGTGCATATGATATAATTATCTTTATTTCAGTCCATAACATTTTCGACAATGAAAATGTAATTAATTAATTTAATAGGGGGACAAATTTCATATTCTAAAACAATGTAAAAAGTTACTTTTTATTTTAGCCGTATTACTTAAAGTATAAGTGGATTTTCCACTTTACATCCATATTATTCCTTTTTTCCATTATTGATTTTCATAATATTGAAATAAATTCCAAGATTAATTTCCATAAGAATAATTAGTCCGATTTTCGATACTCAAATAATAGATGGATAGATAGATAAACAAAGCCACAACAATATTAAAACGTTAGTTAATGATTTACTTGGAAAACATTGTCAAGTTTAATTGAGTTATTTAGATACGTTCATAAACAATGGTCTTGAATTGTCTTTAAATCCTTGACGGACTAAATAATACATTACATGGATGATGATGATGATGATGATGATGATGATGATAATGATAAAGGCGAAGTTAATTTGTTGATATATATTCTTATTGTTCCTATTGATATGTTTAATAATTTAAATGACAAAGTTTTGTGGATTTATTTATTAAACTTTGTAGTTTAATTGCTTATTTCAATGTAATGGAATTTAAACTGAATTTAATGATGTAATGTTTTAACAGGCGTGCAATTGATTTACATATTTGAGGATTGAAACTATTTTTCACCATTATCACGACTTTTCGCGGATAACAATGTTGTTTTCAATATTAACGTGCTAATATGTTGGGTGAAAAAGTTGGTCTCTCATCTTTTGTAATGATACTTTTGTCGAATAAGGAAGAATGCGAGGGAAAAATAAGCATGTAAAAGGGAAGTGATTTACGGGAGTTGATACTGAGCAAGAGATTGATTTCAATCAAATTTAACACGGACAAAGTCACGGTTTATTTGGCACAATGAAAATTGTTTTAAAATGACAGAGAATGTGGTCTTGGTAAGATTTGTAATATAAATCTCAATACAAAGTCATATTATACCGGTCAGCCCACATCTGATAATCGAATACATTTCCTAAATATCTATAATCTACTTAATTGACCGTGACAATGTCGCGATTTAATCTTAATAAAATTATGTTGCGGGCCTGTTTCAATTCAGTATTAATCGAGAGGATGTCAAACCTTCAAGTTGTATGACTCTGTATATAGACAAATTACAAAAGTATAACAACTTTTGGCAATGTAAACAAAAGTTTACTGATGTATGTGTAAATGAATCGTATAAAGAAATTTGTTGCTATTTGTTGCTTAATAAAATTTGAAATGCTCGAAAACAATTTGTGAATATTATGAAAGGAGCTACGCTACTTTTTATCACTTTAATTTCCTCGTGACATCCGTAATTGTATCCGAATAATTATTTTTCATTTTCTTAAGGATGTTAGTAGTTTATTTTCATCCAATGAAAAATACAGAAAATAAGTCAATTCAATCTTCATTATTCTTATATATGTATAACATTTTGTTTTATTAGACATTTGAAATTTGAATGAAAATGTTGGCAAACGAAATTGAATAGTTTTCCAAAAATGTTTAACTAAAATGTGAAATTATTCTACTTTTACGCATTCGTATAATGGATAGTATTTGAAAGTTAATTAAATGAAAATATGTTTGTTTGCGTGAAACAATTGAAAAATAGTTTATTATAACATTTATATAATCAAAAGAGCTGGCTTTGAGCTAATTTCTCTTTTCATTTTTTTTTCTATTACATCTTTAATCGATTGCTTTAATTATATAATGAATTGTAATATAACGTTTTTGTTGCAGATGAACAAGTGATAAGGGAGTTGGCAATTCCGAAAACAAGTTATTACTATAAACGCGTGTAAGCTTTTTTTTCGAGAAGCATGACTCACACTGGAGAGCGCGATTCCGATAAAATTATACATGCAATGAGAAGGCTGTTGGAATGAGAAGTCTGCGAGGTTTGTATATTGGCGAAATGATTCATTATTGGTGCATAACGTGAATTCTCGTTAAAAGTTGTCGGATACCGGGGAGAACTCACTCTTGGGATGTTAACCAACACACGCATGAAACATCATATGACTCATAGGAGTGTCCCCTGTTTTTGGCCGGAAGTAACCACGATGATATATGTATACTCCTGTGTGGTGCACAACTGTCTCATGTAATCAAATAATGTGCCCTTCACTTTTGCTTCTCTTTCTTCTTTTCTGCCATTTTCTGCCAAAAGATGTAACATTTTTGAATTGAAAGCAACTTGCAAACAGCAGATTATACATTGACGCGTTACGACTAAATAACAGATAATATCTTGGGTATACATTTCAGATACTTTTTTCTTACTTGATTACAAATTAAGGTGAAACATTTACAAATTATGAGAATGCATTTATATACATTCGATTATTTTTTCAAGTATTTATTTTACAACAAACGAAATATACATCTAAATTAAGTTTAAAGAGAAATAATAATTTTCATAATGAATTTTGCAAAATACAATGAATGATATTTTTTGATTTAAAAATAGTTTATTGAATAATAAGTAATTGTGATGCATTAAAATTAGTTAAAAAGTATGTCTTTGCTTAAATCAAGTTTGTACTTATTTTTGATTGTATGAAAATAAATACGTAAGACTGAATTATTAATGTATTTTATATTCAAAGTAGTATATTAAAATGAAATTAAGAATTGAAAGTGTTGGAAATTGAACTCGTGACATACAATTTGGAAGTCTTTCGAAATTTTAATTGCAAATATATTAATCAGCTTGAATGTCTACAAAGTATCATTATAAGTAAATTAATGACTTGTATTATTTTATAATTTATGGATTTAATGATTAATTGCTTATTAAACAGCCATGTTAAAAGAGAACTTTTAGGACAATGCATTTTGAGGCACGTATATCTTATATTTTGTTGTAGTTTTATTTTTGCCAACATAAGATCATATACCCTATTCGAGTTATCGTTGTCACTTTGTAAATTCAATGTATTCCGGGGTTTGTTTTCATATATATCATTATGTTCGATATCACAGGCGATTTTTTATTGCATACAATAAGTTGAATGGGAGGGGGGGACATACCAAGGAGGTTTATCTTGATAAAAGTAAAACAATAAAAAAAATATAAGATACAAGTATCGTAAGATACATTGTGTGTTGGAAAATAAAATTTAGTATCAAATAACATCAAACATAATATAAATGCGAATACTTCTTTATGTTTCGTGATACTAATTATTGGAATTATGCCATTATTTGTGACATTTCACCGTTTGAATAAGTAACTTTTTATTCCATTATTATATTTCTCCGTCTGCTCACTCGAAATGAATAATTTGTCACATGGGGTAACTATACTAAAAGCGAATAATGATGAAATTCGAGCATTGAGTTAGATTGTGCAAGTATATAAGTCGACTTTAAATTCACGTTGAGATTAAAAGTTGAGTCGAACGGCTTTAAATTCTTCCTTGCGGTATAAAATTAATTTAGAAAAATAATCAAGTGCGCGCCTTGATATGGCGACATGGCAAAAGCTATTAATGGTGTTTGCAGTTGGAAGTTGCACTTTTCAAAATCAAGCAGAATCTGTTGGCAAATAAGAAATGCGTGTAAAATGTATAAAATTCTTCTTCTATTTTGTATTTGAACGAACATTGACAGGAACATTTATTTGATTGAGACACATTTGGAACTGCAATGTGGTGGGTACATTTAATATAGCATCGTGTCACTGTGCCTGTTGATGAATAAGCCGTGAAAATCTATCTATCATGCGATCGCAATCAAAGTAGCGAATGCTTGTGCACATTGACGGCCCATATAATTTTGCAATAATCTGACAAACATAAATGATACATAAAATCAAGGTAATGGAATATGATGAATGGCAAACATTTATCATCAATATCAGGCGGCGCGCTCGAAGAGCGCGACAATTTATTAATTAAACGCATTGCGGTGTTGTTTACTCGCGTCTTCCAAAACAGTACTTATTTTGTTCGTTTTTGTAAGTTAAATTGAAACACGTAACGAGTCATTTTGCTATTTTAATCTCGGAATGTTTTGGTAAAATGAAGAAAAAGAGGAGAAAAAAAAAACAAAACAAAAAATTAATATCCGTTTATAAGTAATTATTATACGGATACATACGTGTGTACACAAATATATATTTATATTTAAATACTTGACTTGAGAGCTGGGAGGTAAAAACTGTTTATGAATGTTATAATCATAACACAAAAATGGAGCATAGGATGATGTGGAATTTTCGCAATTGGGATGTTAAAGAGTGTTGCTGTTGTTAATGAATGCGGCTGCTTTCTTAAAGTCTCGTTTCATTCGTGTCGATTGAAAAAAAAAAAAGAAGAAGAAGAAAAAAAAGCTGGCAGTTGCGATTAACAGCGCGCTTAGTCGATGCACAACACTGAATCGTTAAAAATGATTGAGGAAGCTACCCATATTTGGTGTTGTTTAAAGAGCTCGTAAATGTGGGAGTGATGCTGTGAACGCACCCTCGTTACGTTAAACGCGTCGCTCTAGTTACGTCCTATCGTATCACGATAAACCATTGGCGCGACTTTTCCAATAAAATCTCTAACCACCATGAATCTTTAGCAACGATCTTGAATCTTTTCCATCGGTTTATCAATATATCACACATTGCTCACCAATGATATATTATGTACAATTGAAGGAACGTCTTTGATTAAAGGGACTGTTTGCAAAATATAACACAAGGATAAGTCCCCGTCTCTTATACATGGAAAAAGTCAATGAGCTAATTTTTCCATAATAAAATGGAATTCTGAAAGACTCTTCCAGAAGACTCAGAATGTATCAACGTGTATTTAATAAGATGCGAAATGAATGGTAATGCAATGTATTTATTTCTATATTTTTTTGTAGGAATAAATACTACATTATACAATTTTGGTTAATCCTTGCAGCTAAACATACCAGAAATATAGCTGGATATATTGCCATAGCAGTATCCAGCATAGCAGTATAGTATTGTACTGAACAAGTTTATGAAATCAACTTAGTGGCACGAGTCTGAGTCAACTTTGGCATTGACATTGTTCAAGACACGTGCAATAATGCTTTGCATCCAGTTATGGTCCGTTTTTGTTGATAATCAAGCTCGAACCAGTACTGGCTCGTCGTATCCGATTGTCAGAGTATGGCTGACAGTACTGTACAAGAACTGGGCCAACTGAACATTTTCATTTCAAATTGTTTAAGAGTGCATTTATTGTCTGCGCAATGGGCAATAATGATAATTAATTGCTTGCCACGTTAAACGAACAAGATTTACAGATATATGTTTGAGAGGTGTTTTCTGGCTAGTATCTGGAAGCGAGCGTGAGCACGCACGCACGCCCGCACGCACGCAGCGCGCGATCGTGTGCTGCTATTGATTAAAGACTGCTTTTTGCTCGTTGGACGCGTGTCATTTGTATGGATTGAAACTTGTGGCGAAAAGAGCGCGACGTGCGTCCAACGCACGAATTAAGGGACTGATCCATGGGAGCATTTTGATGTAGGGAGGAAAAATTTTGGATTTATCGACGAGCCTTCGGGCTTCGACTGGGTTTTGCGTTAGTTTCGGTGGTGAGTGCGCTGAGTGAGGAAGGGACTGGGCGTGGTGAGAGATAGGGAGAGAGACGAATCGATTCCCCGGCTACTCGTTGGCTATTCCACCGCGGCCGAATCTTTTATCGACTGGACTATTCGCCAAATCTCGCGGCGACCGAATTTTCGGCCTTAATGTGGCACGCGCGAGAAAGCGCCCACGTTGCTTTTCAGCGAAAAAATCTCCGCCGTAAAAAGTCTCGACGCGAGGAAAGCAAACGCGCAGCCTAAAACGTACACATGTAACTAGGATTCGTTTTTGCCGGCGTTTCTCGCTGAAAGTTGCATTCTCATGCACATCCTGGATGCGCGCGGTTTTATCGCGAAATTGTCACGCGAAACTTTCTTCCGCGGCGTGATCATTGTAAAGGTGCACGACTAACATTTGATCGAGGCGTTAACTCGCTTTACATGCAGTTGCAATATAAAATCAAAATAATTGACTTTTCTTTGAAGGTCGATCGTTTCCCTTCTCTCTTTTTTCGCTAATTAAACAACAAACATGAGCAATGACAAATATAAAAATACGAATCCAAATCCTCGTATTCTTACGAATTCAATTATTGATAGCAAGTCCAAGAATTGTACTCTTTTTCATGCCAAGGTTCGAGGCGTACCTTCCACTGAGTAATTATATATACCTAAAAATGAGTAAATTGGTGTTACTTGAAATGTTGCTTTTCAGTTGACTGGTTTCAATTCTTCAACTTCAAATCAGGACATTTTTGCGGGCCATCAGTTTCTTATGGAATTAAAATTGCGTAAAGAAAGAAATACATACAATTTTCTTGCTTTTACTCGAGTTTTGCTCGATTTCTTGGTAAATTATTCTCCTATCGTATGGCACTGCAAGAGACCGGGTAACCGGAAAGGTTAGAGATGGTTCCATACCGATCAATAAAATTGAACTTGCCAATATGACGAGTCTATTTTAGTAATTAACGTCAGCAACCTTTTGTTGCCGAACAAAACGATTACGATGAAGGAATTGGGAAGAGGGAGAGAGTGAGAGAAAGAGAGTGAGAGCTGAAGCGACGAATCGATGATAAAACGAGGGATCTGTTTAAGGCCTAAACTGTTGGTTGGCTAGTCTAGGACGCATCCTTCCTGCGTCCCTCGCAGCTAATGACTCATCTAAATGTGTCTTTCATGAAATTGTGTATACGAATACAGAAAAAATAGTATAGTAATTACTATATTAATCCTGGACCCTATGTGGCTTCTGTACCCCCGAGTACTCGAGTTCTAATAATTAATAGTTGAAAATGTGACACCGTTTACCATCAGACTGTCGTAACATTAGAGCGTAGAGTCGAGGAATGTGGCAGAAAGTATAGTAGCTCTTATTATAATTTCATTCAAATTTCTCAATCTGCATTAATACGCGTACGTTGTTTCCAACCGTCGTTGTTGAATTTGCCATAGATGAAGGATTCCGCTGCGTAATCTATATTTTGCCATTACATTTGGAAATAAATAAGTTGATAATAAGTCAACAAATGTCAACAAGTCAGTATTAAACTACAACGAAAGTCAGAAAATACAACGAAAAATGTCAACAAGTAATAATAGTGTGTTACAAATTACTATTCAGTTTACTAAAATTTGTTGTATATACATTGGCTTTTCGATTACAACTTTTTATTTTTTTTTCCGTGTAAGCGTTGCCCCCCAAGATTTAAGTTTAAATTTATCGCTTTAATGAGAAGGTAAAAGCGAATAAAATTGTATACATATTCATTGGTACACTCGAGTTTCATACTTTATTTATTAAAATTATTCTTACTTTTTAATACAAGTTTTGTGAAATTTTTTATTTATGTATTATTTTCAAAACTAACTGAACATTAATGATGGATGTATTAAAATTAGTTGATATGACGTATGCGAGAATTGGAAATTCAGTTAACATCATTTTCATATGCACGGAAAACAGTTTGGGTGAACCGTTTACCATACAGGGAGAGCCGCTGCACAAAATCGTTGTAAACTCTCTTCACAAAAGCTTTGTGCAGCCGCTTACCAATTTTCGATAAACCGTGTTTACCTAACGAGGCGAGTCGTTGTCTTGAAAGTTAGGTTCCATAAATTTTGGGTAAACGGTTTACCCAAAATTAGGCGAGATACTCTACTAAGACCATAGTAAAGCATTTCATTCACCCACTGATGGCACAACGGTTTAACCAAACTGTATTAGAAACAACGTTTCTAATAGTCCAAAAAGGCAATAAAATTTGCCTGCAGCCCTCTGTTTGCACAAGGAAACTCGTCTCGCCCCCTTTTACTGGAGACATAATTGAATAAATATCAGATAATGTTTCATCTTTTCTTACTTCAACTCGAGGCTGAGAGAGTAAGGAAATTCTTATCCCGGAAAGGATGATTCGTGTAAATCTTACACGAATACATGAAAAGTTGAAAAAAATCTTGAAATTAGAAAAGATGTCTTAATCAGAATGAATTAATCATTCTTAAAGATTACAGAAAGCAACGTACTTGAGAAGACGAGAGAACCTTTATATTAGAAACGACACACAGCTATAATTCAGAGTTGGTAAGTGTGACGAGGAAACGTCGATTGGGTTTGATATATTTGTTCGTTGACATCGCTATGTTAATTAGCATGTTTTCACGTGCATTCATCACGCGTGTACAAATTGCCCAATCAATAATTTAATGACTCGGTGTTGCGTGTTGCGAGTTGCGAGTTGCCTTCTCCCCCAACTCAACGAATTCGAAAACGTTATTCATCCCAATTTTCGTGTCAATATCTGCCTGCCCGCCCGCAAAAACTCAAATTTAATTCACCAAAAAATATCTCACACATTTGACAATGTCATTTGGACGCAATTATTGACTGATTATATAATAACCTGGCCACAAATCCAAAGACAAAAAAACGAAACATTTCGTAAATGCCATTTTTAGTTGAAAGGCAAGAATGGTTTGACTGAAAATTTATAAATATTTAGCCTTTTTGTCGGTGACAAATCATTTGCATTTTTTAGCCACAAGAATGGCCTTCGAGTCAGCACTTTTGACATTTCATTTTGTAATTGCATCCGCAAAAGCTCTCAGTTGTCACGCGGGAAAATTTCATAGTAGTTGCTACTACACATGATAATAATAATACGAAAATATGGGTACATTTGTAATATTCCTTATAATATCATGCGGTAAAATTTATAAATTGCATTTATAAAATAAGTTGAATTATCAAGGAATACGCAAGGAACAGTCAAACGCTTTATCACTACTCTATGCCGTTGCATAAAAACAAAAGGAAAGAAAGGAAAAGAAAAAAAGAAGAAGAAGCGCCTATATGACATAGTGTGTACACTGAGAAAAATTCATGAGCTACTTTCAATTCCACGGTGAGCTTACGTATAATTGTTAAAGTGAAACGAATTGTGCTGAAAACAAGTGAAAATAATCGTTAAAATCAACTTTATTAAGTACTTG
>JABFPN010002354.1:0-22760 GCA_022817305.1 Leptoteleia sp. ZL-2020
TTGGTAATTAATAATAAAAAATTCGTAATATATGAAATAATATTAGTATTTATTTAAAAGAAAGATAATATATCACAACTTTACGAAAACACTTAGTAAAATATACTCATATATTTCTCTCAGTGTATATATATATGTGTGTGTGTGTGTGTGTGGTTTATAATAAAGAGAATATTATTAGCGGGACAATATTTTATATAAGAGACAACTAATATAAATGTTTGCGTCGGTGTATAATAGCGTGGCGGTGTTTAGGTGAAGCACACATACGCGGCTAATGATTTCCGTGCGCATAGTTGACTTGCAGCATGCAACGGCAGACAGTTGGGCGACGCGAATAAGATGTCGCTCAACGACGCGTAATGCTTATGCTCACGCGTGCAACGTTTATGTGTACGTGATCCGCATAGGCTAGATACAATGTCTCACTGTATCGCATCGCCTCAGCTCACTTACGTCGCATCATCGGCCACGCGTACGGTTTCATTATGTACAAACATTCTCGCATGCACGAGACTTTCGGCATTGTAACTCTTGCTCGAGTGTTGACTTGATAATAATAATGCTGTCGATCCTAACTACATATATTGTTACGGAACACGATCACGATACGGAAAGTATCGTTCCCCGAAACGTGTTACCATTCGGATTTTATAGTTCTTGTTCAATCAACAAATTTATCTTGTAACATTTCTCGATTTGCATAAGAAATGCACCGGGATGGAGGGGCCATGTGAATTTTCAACACGCTTGATGAATATAAAGCAGGATTCATATATAATTTCGCGTTTGATTTGAAAGAAATGTTACACGGAGAGGAAAGATATAATAAGAATTACTAACAAGTTCGCAAAGTGGACGTATACTCGACAAAAATTAACAAATTACTATCTTAAGCCAGCAAAGTGCGTCAGTTTGTCGACAATTATTGTTTTAAAGCAGACAATGGTTGTCAAGTTGATAATTTTTTAAGTTTTTTTTATCGAATATTCATTTGAATTTAAATACTATCCAGCTACTTATTAGCGACATCTAAATTTGTTCGGAGAAAAGAAATGGATTATAGAAATGAAAACCGCATTGTAATAAAAACATAAAGGAGTAATTTTTGTTATTTATAATACGTCTTTAAGCAAGGACTTGTATTTTAAGTTTTTGGAAAGTTACATTGAATAAGATAACAATAACTTTTGGTTGAACAAATTCTTGATAAATCTCCTTAAATAATTATTGAATTATGACAAATAGCTTGTCATTGACAAAAGAACTTTCCATTCTTTGCTATTTATCATTATACAACAGTTGGATAAATGAAGATTGTGCACTCTTAACAAAAATTTACTTATTTCAAATTTTTTTTTCCAAGTCCATTCCAAACAAAATGAACAATTTTAAGGGAAACTGATTAGTTTAAAGTATAAAAGATTTTTCGTTTAAAATGAAAACGAAACATTTTGCTAAATAGTGCAATTTATTTTATTTTTAAGAAAAATTGTTTATATATGAAAAGTTATCCTTTAAATCCAAGAAGTAGTCCAGTCGTTTTAGGTACGTTCCAGAATTGCTTTTACGTTTCTAATTCAAACGATTGTTTTTAAAGTAAGGAATAAAATTATACTAATTTTAACACTTACAAATTTGATAAAAGAATTTATATAAAGATCAGGAGATAAACTTCTATTAATAAATCATTGCTTGATTTAAAGTGAACAAACATATGAAAATAGAAAACATTTTATTATTGTAATAGTGGCGATTAAATTTTCTATTTCTTTGTTGAATATATCATTAATATACAATAATTTTTCTAAAGATATAATAATTGCTTAAAAATTTATAGTATAGTACATAGTTTATTTATAGTCCGTAATACTTGAAAAAAAAAAAACATTAAAAAGTGTTTTTCTCTCGGTACTTGTTAAAATTAAATTTGATTAATCCAAGCTCGGGCGAAAAATGAGATAACAATTTCGTTTAGATCTAAAAATAATGTATAGAAACATTTGTGAATATTTTTAACATTTTAGGTCGTATAATCTCGAATTTAGATTACATAACTGTCATATACTTAGTTATATAATTATCAACTTTTAGATAAGCTGATATAGACTTTTTCATATCTTTAGATAATATCGCCCTTTTTCTGTTTAAAATATTTCCATTATTTCCTAAATGCACGTAAGAAAATTTTACATACATGTTTGATTATATAATTATAAATTTACGCGATTCATTTTTAAATGAATGAATAATGCATTATAGGAATTTAATTGTCAAATGAATTGCCATAAAAAATAACTTCTCGTAATTTAGATGCATCGTAATAAATAAATAAAAAATCAGGGTCTTTTTTATTTATTTTAGTATAGTAAAAATACTTATAATTAAGAACATATTTTAATATTGGATAGTAAACTTTCATGATGCATCTAAGTAATTAGAATTTAGTACTTTTTATTATAAAAGATTTTTCAGCATATACATACATATATATATATATATATATATATATATACACACACACATTATTCATATTTATTATCTGTAGAGTACATTTGACAAGTCTTACACAATGATTATATTACGTACCATAATAAAATCATGCAATGCACATTGTGTGTTTACGTATATAAATTATATTATAATGTTAAGAACGTCAAAACAAGTAATATATACATTTTTATTTCGTAATGGAAATATAAAAAAAAAATTTTTTTATTGTTATGTTTAATACTTTAGTATATTTAAACCAAATTTAAAAAACAACGGGTTATATACAAATTTAGAATTTTATATAATTATATAGATTTATATAAAAATTTAGATAAATTTAAGAAAAAAGGAAAAAAATCGTATTAGAATTACTATTGAATTATTTTTCTACGTGCATTTATGTAAAATTGATATAATTATGACTAAGACTGTTGAACAGATAAATTTATTATGGAAGGCAATACTTTCATTGTAAAGTGAATCTCAAAGTGTTTAACCGATGGATTATACTTTTAATGAGTCAGTAAATTGTTTCGCAACGTGTAAACGCAAGTTGCGTCACTAATATGTTCGGGTGTGTCGTTAAGTTAAAGACAATGCTATAACGAACGTTAAATGTCCTGCATTTTTCTAAGTATGAAAATTATTATTTTACTTTAAAAATAAAAAAAATAGAAAAAAACAAAATACATTACTATTTGTATATATTTAACTTGTTTTTCACATTTTTTTAATTTTATCTTATGAATTTCATTATAATAAACATATGTATATTAATAACTTCACTCGATATGATACAAATAGTTGACATAACTGTTATTGTTAATTGTGATAATTCAGTAATTAAATACGAAATACAAGAATTTACAATTTCTTAATATAAACAATAAATTACAAATGATGTTTAATACGCCAACACCCAGTAATTAACGTGTTAATTAATTCATTTAATGCAAATACACGTATATAATATCTTATTCATGTTAATAATTTGTCTAACAGTTTTTACAGCAAATAATTTAAACTTGATTATTACCTGTAATTAATGGAACTAGTTAATGTCAATTTTCTGAACATTCAAAGTAAATCAATCATAAATTCTTTTTTGTATATAATTAGTATAATTATTAATATTAAAAAGTATTAATTAAAAATCAAAAATTTGCTTTATTAATTTCCTTAGTGGTGCTTTATGAATGATCAAAATCTATTAATAAAACTGAAATTTGTGTAAAATCAATTGTTCACCGAAAATTCTGTAATTTTACGAAAAGTACTAAAATTATTTTTGGCATAATTGTGTCCATTAAATGGATGTAAAAAAATAATAAGTAACAAGAAACGAGCGGCTACGAACAATTTTGCTGAGTTTATGCAATTTATTATACTGAACAAGTAAATGTTACAATTGTTTCATGATTTTAACGTAGTAACACGTGACTTTGTTACGTAAGGCTTAAGTATTTGACGGGAGATTACCGAATGTATATTTACAGCTTTTCCGGTACTACAAGGTTAAACGAATCATTGCAGTCAACAGATACAAATTAACGTGTCATTTTCTATTGACAAAATGTCCTATACAAAAAGCGTTAAAATTTGTCATGGAAGGATTGAGTTTTTACACTCATTCGTACAACATAGTTTTTGTTGTACAATTTCGATTCGAGTCATATTTAATCTACCCGCACAGAAAAAAAAAAGCACTGTGGCTTAAACTATAGCAGTGCAATACCACAAAGTTTGCCATAGATAATCAGATTTTTGCCGCGGTTGCCACTTATTTCTTTCTCTCTCTTTCTTCTTCTAATTCTTTCTCTTTTATTGGCCCGTTAAGTTATAAACCTCACAATCTGATCATTCGCAGATGGGATTTTAGGAATATTTAATAAACTCGGCCAACCACGATATCTGTTGATCAATACTTTAGTTCCAAAAGACACACCTTGTACTATTCAAGATGGCTAATGTCTTTGAATACTACAGTATCATTTAACACATGTTGTAATTGGTCTATTGTTAAAGCGCTTGGCTTGTAAGTTGTGAGTTCAAATCTTGATGTTATTATAATTTTCATGTATTTTTTATGGAAGAGGACTTTGTGACAGATTCATTCGTAAATTTGTAATGTCTGTAATTATTTGTAGCAAATTTTGAGGCCTTTAAAAAAATTTTAAATTTTACCATTAATTATAATAAAACGACTTACTTGTTCAGTATATTATTAAATCCGTACATTAATTTAGTAATTTATGATTTTTTTCTCAGTTTTTTTCGACACAAGTAGTATTTCACTTTACATATATAAATACTCCTTACTTAAATAAGGAGTAATATTATACAAATATATGATTTGTAGATATGATAATAATTTTCAAAAAATTAAATTGTTATTAATGACAGACTCAAAAGGTTAATAAACTTCATGTATTAAATGTGATAAATTGAAGGGATTAAGAATAATGCACATTATTAGACTTTTCATTGTCATTCACGTGTTCATGACGAAATCAACACGTGAATCATAGTGTGCACAAAAATGAAAACTAAATATTATCTCTTGTTCGCGTATACTTGTATAAAGTGTACGCGATGACAATGTAATCAACTTATTACAGTCGCAAGCTTCGTTTGCATTTGTGTCAGCGTCTGAATTGATCACGTTGAGGACAATATTTTATGTGCTTCCGAATGATTCTGCAGCATTTATATAATATTGCCTTTAAATGAGTTATATAATTCAATCGTTGTATAATTTGACACGGAACCTTTTTTAAGTGAAAATTAACTCTTCTTATAAATGTAATATTTATAATCGAGCACTTGTCCGAATACTTTTTTATGCCTTTAGCATTGCATTTACAATGTGTAAAATGTTTAATTTCCAACAAAAAGATTGCGATTAATTATTCAGCAAAAGAAAATCCCTTGGAACGATAAATCATGCTTTAATACAGAAAGAAACTAACGCGGTGAATTACATTATTTGACAAAATTAAGGATGCATAAAAATAACATTCATTAGTATACTTTAAATTTAAAATAATAATTCTTAATCTGGGCTTATGCAATATTATTATTATGGTTAATTTTTTCAGTAACAAAGCTTCCAACCTCAACGACGGACGACTATTTTATTAATAACAAAACAAATTATACTTCACATAATTTTATTTGTTTTTTAAATACAAATATACTCTTTTCATGTCAATAATGTATTGGATAAAGTATTGATCGTATGATTCGAAATGAAATCTCAACATTTATCCTCGATATTAAAATACATAAAGTTTATAAGTAGTATAATTAATATTTAATTTATTGACATTTCTATAATTGAATGTTCATGTACTAAAAGTTTAATTTATTATCGTGTATGATGAAAATTAAATCAAACGAAACGGAAATTTTTAATTGCATTTCAATCAATTAATTATCTTCAAACATAAACTAAGTAAAATGAGATGTAATTGCCGTAAATGGTTGTCCATTTGTTACCATTTGCCGTACTATTTTCGTGTTTTCGCCTAGACGGGGTACGTAAAGGCCGGGTAAGAAGTAGATAAAATGTGTGATTAGTTTCAAATAATCGTAGGCGAATGTAATTAGTTGAAACTGGTGGTAGGAAAGTGTAGCAAAGTGTAAGCAGCGGTAACTCAGCAGCAGCAGCAGCAGTAGCAGTGGCAGCAGGCAGGGATCTCTTTGTATGGCAGTGGCGCACGCGGTCTCTCGTACTCTTTGTCCTTTCGCTACGTTATACTCGTCGTGTGCTAATCGATAAAATGCCCCTCTTAAATGCGACCCCCAGAGACGCCCCCGTGAGCATCAAGCCCTCGAATAAAGTACCGACAACACACATTGCGAGAAATCAGAAATCCGTCAAGACTATCGAACTTAGTCAATTCTCACGCGATGAACCAGCGCGATATTTCATATCCAGCCCAAAGCTTTTATTTCATGTTGACGCCAGCAAAAATATCAATCGAGAGAACGGTGTATGTTACTTTCGTTAGTTTGTACACGCAGAACGTAGATTAGTTTGATTTATTCATTATAACATTTTTTTCAATTATATTTCCTGAATCAATTTATGGATTGGCAATACCCATGATAAAATTTATATGCGTGCCATATATGTCGTATATATGCTACATACGTGTTCAGATATATTTTTCTGAAAACATATATGCAGCATATATTTATCTCTACATTTCTTTAACAATTTCTAAAAAAAAATTGTGATAAAGTCTATTAAATATTAAATATTCGGTGAAAAATCTAAATTAATATATATATCTATTGCGCCCATTACATTTGTTAATTTGTGCACTCGTAATACGATTACATATATGTCCACATATATTTTATGATTTTTTTTTAATTAGTGTTCATTGGATCAAAAAGCATTTCGGTTGATTTGATTACAATATTTGAAAATTTATTAATATTAGCATTATGAAATTTTATGCATAAAATTACAATATGAACGATTGAACAATTCTTTATTATTATTACTGTGATTACATGAAAGAGATTTAATTTACGCATGAATAAATAAAGCTATAAAATTGTTACACTGGAAGAAAGCGATTTGATTAATTAACGTTTTTGCATAAGAGCTTTATGTGTTATGTGTTTTATATTTACGTAGATAGATATTTATTTATGAAAATTAAATTAATTCAAGGATTTAACTTAAGAGTTTGTAACATATATATATGATTAATATATGAAGAATATAATATGATTAATTAACGTTTTAACGTAAATTCTTAAAGACTTTTATATTAATGTAAATGGATGCCATATTTAAAAAACAAACAAATTTTCAGCAATCCAACATTAAACATATTAATTAAAATATTTATATTTGAATTAATAATGCAATATAAAGAATTGGATTATATTATAAAGGGATGCTTTCTAAGAGTGAGTTTTTCGAGAAGATGGCACTACTTACAGATTTATGAAAGAAGAAATGACATGTTCGAAAATACAGTATGATTAAATTACACAGTACTTACCTATCTTTCAAAAATCAACCCCTTTACAACGTGACTTCGTGCGACTTCAAATCAAAGTATCTCTTGACAATGTGTCTGCATAAAAAAAAGCTATCGAGCGTCACATGTAAGTCTTGAAAACTAATTGATACGCGGCACTCTGACAAAGCTTTACTCACATTTTATATTAAATCATCGTATGTCTATTAAAAACGTTGATAACGTAAAGTAGACTTTCACAGGAACCTAAACATAATTACTTTTAACCACGTTAAACTATTATTTTATTGAATAAACGTTTAAAAGAGGCAGAATAAAAGAGTTGCAAGATTGATAAAATTTTAATAACTGTTTTTGTATGGAGAAAATGTATTCTCTATAAAGCAATTTATATTTTTTTTTTATTTACGTTGAATTTTAGTAAAAATTGAATTCGTTATCCATGTTTCCCATGAATTATTGATACTTAAAACAAAAGTGGTAATAATTAAGATTTGAATATGAATTTTTCATATATTTGCATTAATTTATGATATTTCTGAAAAAACTTAATAATAAGTATGCTATCGATAACAATAATAAGATTTAATATACACTGCCTTTTCGTTTAGATTAGCATAAAGTAGGCTGTAGTATCGAAAATAATTTCGGTACGAATTTTAGGTAATGTACTGATATTCACTCGTTTCTACGCGCTATATTTTAAAAATGTTTTTATATTATAGTGCATTGTTGGTATAACATCGGACTGTCATTGATCCTATTACGTAGCCTTAATGTCACACAGAATCAACGTATTGACACTTTCAGATTACAATATTACGTGACAAACTGTCAACGAAAAAACTACACTCAAGTTGTGTTCCATTCGTCTTTTGCTTTAAGCATACGCATTATTATACTAATAACGTGTAATATAATTTCAATTACGAATGATTCAACGCCACACGCGCTATTAAAGTAAAGTTGAATTTGTTTTAAGTTAACCTTTTAACGTCTATATCATTAAAATCGTGAATTATTATCGCATGTTATTGATGCAATAGTGAATGTCATAAAATAAGCGTACAGTGATATTGTTTCGATAATACGCATTCTATATTAAGAATGGCATTTTTTCCCCCTCCGTGTTGGAAGATAAGCCTATAATTATTTTTTTTACACACTGAGCAATTATAATTTCCATAATATTTGCGTTAGCACTGTTGCAAAATCTTCGAGTCGTTCGTAACCGATCAAAGAATTATGAATCGTAAAATTTCAAAATGTATTTGGGCCAGCAAGTAGGCATGTGAGAAAGGCAGAGTAAGAGTAACTTTAATATAAACAAGTGACGGAAGGACGGGGAAAATGAGCAAGTAAACGTCCGCAGAGGAGAGTCCGGTAACTCTTCGAAGCAGAAAACTGCATCCATTGAATTTGCACACACGTGATCTATCGTTTGGATGCACGTAACCCTTCGTGTAACATTAAAAGGGGTAATAGTTTTATGACCAGCTACGCGAGGAGGAATCGATTTTACATCTAGTTATTACAGCAGCTGCCTGTAAGCGATGTTATATGAATGAGAAAAGTTACCAGAGTGACCCACTAACCCCTTGCGGCGACGATTTACAAGAACGCACGCATAATGCACTTAGGTTCGCGAAAGAAAATTTCATTTGCAGATCATTTCTCATTAACAATGAAGGATTGAACATTTTGAATTTAATGCCTCGAAGTTGTACTGAATACCTTTAGTGAATTGTAGAA
Source organism: Leptoteleia sp. ZL-2020 (assembly GCA_022817305.1). NCBI lineage: Eukaryota > Metazoa > Arthropoda > Insecta > Hymenoptera > Scelionidae > Leptoteleia > Leptoteleia sp. ZL-2020. The sequence continues at coordinate 9,249 of JABFPN010002354.1, forward strand.
GGCAGAAGTACTGTTAGAGAACTTTGCGGTTCTTTAGTGTATGTTCTTAAATAAAAATTATTTTGAAGCAATTTCCAAATTGAAATACATAATGTGTTTGTATAAGTTTTCAAATACATTTTCCAAAGAATAACATATGGAATATATTATGTCAATTCAGTCAGATTATAAAAGTTAGGGCCAACAATACCAGCCCATCTTATTATATAATAATAACATTTTATTTTTTATTGTTTAATTTAATGTTAAAACAGAAAATGCTTTGAAACTAATGCTTTTGGCAACTTTAATCACATTCCTCCTTCTCTAGTGGACAATGTTAGTTACTGTAAAGATTGATTTTTTTTCCTCATTGCAATAAATCTTCATCAGTTCGTAGAGGTGCTTTAAACAAATCCTGTCCAGATTAAAATTTCTGTTTAGGAAGCATTTCCTGATTTAGATGTTCGCGAAAGTGGCTAGAAACAACAGATAAAAACGAACAATAGCTTTATGAATATTCACTACACATTAACATTGTGTTCAGCTTGTATGAACATTATCCACGTATCACGAAGATTGCTGTAGTGAAATGCTCACTTTTCAAGAAATAAAACGAATAATAGGTCGAAAAGAGCGTGAACATTGTGTAATCGTTTGAAAATTTTGCAACATAATAAAATCATTGTCATCAATTTTATGTTTTTCACATGAAATATTCATTGACAATGAACAGACTAATATATAATTAAAAAAGAAATCCGAAACGTGCGGAATGCGGAGTATAATTTTTGATAATAAAAGTGCAAATTTCGCACTATAAAATTAAATTTCCACTATATTTTCCTCTTTTGTTTTTATTTTCCTGAATTTATAATTGTATATTAGTTTGTTTATTGCCAATGAATTTTTCATGTGAAAGACATAAAATTGTGCAATCGTGTTTACCTAATTAATGATTTGGAAAACGATAATTCTTGTTTATATGAAATGTTACACCTTTAAGGATAGAAGTTTTACATTTACAAAGTAAAAATATTTTATAACAAATAAAATTTGATATTAAAAAATAGAATTTTATATTGGTTGACTCCAACTATGATATTAACGGTATTTAGTTTATAGTAAAAAAGAATTAGCTACACTGAGAAAAAAGTTGGGATAAAAATTATTATACTAAATGTAAAAGTGGGGACAAATTACAATTCTTGTGATATTTAAAATACATTTTAAAAGAGATTATCAGTATTGTACAAGTTGTTATGGTACAGTATAATAAAAATGTTCATTTTTCTCATAACCTTTTTTAAACTGTGTATTAACTAAGACAAGAAGATGTTATTTGTCCCACTTTTTACATTTAGTATAATAATTTTTATCCCAATTTTTTTCTCAGTGTATCTAAAAAATAAATGCCAACATTAATATTAAAACTCTATTGCTAAATTACTTCTATTGCTGATTTTTTTGCTGATCAGTCTCTAAATATATTTGTTATTCGAATGACTACTCCATCTGAAATTTATACCATCTTGACTTTTGTGTTCTTCTACTAAAATTAATAATAGGAAATAATATTAAAATATACCTTTGCAATGTAATAACCTCGCGTTACGATTGTAATGTGCATATTAAAATCGCAAAATTAACTCGTCCGTACGAACTAGATCAGACTTTCTAAGAATATTAAATTTTACTTTCCCGCCATCAAACACATTTTTGCTGTTTAGCCTCATACGATAATGTCTCATTTTTTTATTAAAACAAGTTTCAAGACCGCTGTAATTGAAACAAATTATTAAAAATGTATCGGTTCATTTTTGTAGAGTAATAAATTATTATGGTTAGTTGAACAATATTAAATGACAAAATTAAATAAAGGAAAAATAAATACATGATTTACTAAGTAATAAATAATTGGAAATTTAATTTATTGCTCAACTATGCTAAAGAAAACTCTTGAATGATAATGTATTTTTTCGCCAAGTCAAGAACTGCCTTGCAACCAAATTTGCTACGTTAAGTTTTTTTTTTAAATTGAATTATTTGCATTGCCATAATTACTTCTAATTTATTAAGAAAACTGATAAATTTTTGCAGATTATTTTTCTGAGTGTACGATAACACATGTTTGGAAATCGTGAAAAATTTGTCTGAATATGTTTGCTTGTTTCTGTCAAACAATAGATACTCTTTGATTTAAAGAAGGAGACATTACATACGGGAGTGATTCACTGCACAAAGAACATTTCCATTGATTTTATTTCGAAATGCAAACAGTACTTTCTCTGATGTACATTCTTTATATCTGCCTTAGCTAACTTCTTTAATCATGCAAAGTAGACTCAGCTGTCATAACACATTTCTTTTAACTATTCCTACATGCGCTACATTGTATTAAAGAAAACAGTGTAAAAGAGCAATGAAAATTTAAAAAAAAATAGTACTGTTCTTTTGAGACTGCATTATGCACTAAGATAAATTTACTTAGTACGCCCAACTAAAAACTTTAAGTTATTGTTCAATAAGTTGGACAAATAAAAAACTATAGTTGCTTAGAACTTATTCAATTGCAACTTACTTTTTTGGTTGGTTTTTTTGACAAATCATATAATATAGTTCGAGTAACTAACATCTCTTACTTGTGGTCAAATAAATTATTTAGTTGATGTAGAACCAAATCAATCATTGCGTTCAAGATTGTCGCTTTTTTCATGGATTAGTTTCATAGATTAAATTAATGAACACAAGTATTTATTTAATGGCTCGATATATGTTGTAAGAAAAGTATATAGATTGTCACATAGACAACGTTACTAATAAAATTATGGCAAAATATAAATATAAAGGAATAAAAGTAACAATAATTAAATACACTAAAAATAGATACCTGGAATTGTTATTACTGCACTGTCGTGTCTTGCACATGGCGCACATGTTATTAAAACTTTAAAAAAAAGATCCACTTATTATTAGAATAAATTTGAATATTATATGAAACAAACTGTTGTTTTGCAATAAAAAATCCGTATTATCACGTTTAAACGAAATCACGTCAAAATTGTTACAAACAGTTTCAAAATATATACAATTACATTTAAAAGATTCTCATCTTGTAATAAGTCTATTAATTTTAACGGTGTTGGATATTCATTAAGAAAAAGCGATGTGTATATTTGCTAAAATTAAACATTAAATGTAATACAACTTAATATATTAGCAATTATTATTTGTTGTTATCATAATAATATGATATTATTGTAATTTAATTATTAAAATTAATTTACTCTCAGCTAACAGAATAATTAACACCCTAAATTGGGGTTCTTCATATTATATACGTTACTATAATATAATTAATTATAATTATTCAAACATATTTTGATTTTTTATCGTATCATTTAAACATTTTAATATTGATTCGAATGTTTTTCATTGAATAATATTTATTACTATACCATTAATAATAATAATCGCAGCAATTAAATCTGATTTTCAGTTTGACAAGTACTCTCTCTGATTTTCATATTTATTTTTCTCGGGGCATAAATTAATTGTAAGTTTTTTATGAGATAATGAATTTTATTAGATTAATTGATGTGAAATTCACTTAATATATTATTTAATGACACGCGCTAAAATTTGAACACCAGTTTGTGAAACCGAACGAGTGTATATAATGTTGCAGTTATATAACGTAATTATAGCACAGTAGTAATTAATAAGAGGTTGATGAAAGACTGTTGCTGTGTGCGTCGACGAATATTCGGGTGGCGCATCCGATCAAATCGATCGTAGTCGTTCCGCCGTTACTAAGCGCCTCAGCAGCGCCGAGTGAAGATCGAACCGACATAATGTTATTGTATAAGTTTCACCAGAATTGTTGCCAATGACACTCATTTACTTCCCTCTGGTATCTTATTCTTTCAACTATAAACATGAAACGCTGTCGTTAAATTAGATATGAAAAACAATAGTTGTCTCTTTGAACGAAACAAGGATGTCAGCATTCTTAGGGAAAGTCGTATTAAATTGATTACACAGCTATATCAGGTGATAAGACGATGTAATATCAATTCGGTTTTGATAAAATTTTAATTACACTAATTCACCTGACAAGTATCCGCCCGAAAGACGTGTTTTTCAGGAAAATTAACTTAAATTAAATTCAATGCTAATAATAATGAATTGAGTAGCAAATTGTTCGTTACTTTACATCAACGAAAAGAACTCGATGCCGCGAGAGATTTTTGCCGAGTTGACACGGGAGTTATCTAACAAAATCTTAACAAAAAAATAAAAAAATTCAATTTCTATAACTTAAATTTATACCAGTATTTTTCTTTCGGTATAATAATCATGTGCTATAAATGTAATGAAATAATGCAAATTGTAATATAATTTTAATGATTTGCACTATATTATTTTCTATGTACGATTTAAATATTTAAATTATTAACGTTTTATTTTATTTGACTATAGTTCATAAAAAATAAATTTGTATTACTTTGTATTACTATTTTGTTACTTTAATGATTTTAATTTAGAATCAGCAAGGTAATAATTTAAAATTTTACTCTAATGCAAAATAGAACAGTGCAAAATTGAAGAAAGTAATTACTGCGCGTATGTAAAAATGCGTTGTGATTATATAATTGAAAATGGTTATTGACATCGATCAACCGGCTCTTCCTATTCGCATGCGCAGGAGTTAGTTCAATTAATATACTTTAAACTGAATTAGAATTGTTTTAAAATTAATCCACTACATTAACTTTAATATAATGTTTCAATTAGACACATTATAAGATTAATTTAATTAAATTGATACATTTCTTTTATTATTTTAATTAGATGTTAAGTCCTGTATTAATAATAAAGTGATTAAAATTAAATGAATAATTCAAATTTTAAGCTGTTAAAACTTAAATGTTCAATTGTAAAAAATCGAATATTTCTTTACCAGTATTTCGGGAATTTATTTTTCATAATATTCAAATACATATATAGTTATTGGAAAGAAAAAAGAAAAACCTCTTATTATTATGTTTTATGAATTTCACTTTACTATTCACTTTTATGAACTACTGATTTAACTCCATCAAGTCTAAATAAAATTATAGAACAAAGTACTTCAGCAAGTAAAAGTTTAATTGTTACTTGTTTAACAACTACGTCTTTTGCAATAAAAAAGAAAATCACGCAAATTTACTTTTTCAACTTCGAATGCTGAAAAATTAAAACATTTTTTCTATTATTATATCATCTGACGTGACAACCTATCTTACTTACTATCAAAGTTGCAAGCAATTAATTTGATTTAATATATTATTTAAAATGACTTTGAAAAACAAGTAGTAACATTACAAGAAATTGCGTCAATCCGTTGAATAATATAAAATAAACTGAACAGTAAGTTTGTATATAATAATCGTATCGTAGTCGGAAGTTAAATCTTTTTGCTCCTAACATTTGCCGATAGCCATAGCCAATTTTATACGAACCACGTCATACTACATCTCTTCTTGCATTAACAATACCTAGGTTCATCGCCACGTAATAAGTTCGACATTCATATTTTAACTATTAATACGATAAATAAGGAAGTAGTTAATGGAATACATTCAAGTTATTTTTTCTTTAAATATCAGTTACAATTATAACGTCATAAGTTGAGAAACCTTATAATTCGTACAATTACATGGAAATTTTTTATTAAATATATTAGTTTTCTATCTTAAAATAAGTTAGCCAAGAATAATGATGCCGCAGCATACTATTTGAAATTATGAAAACGCACTAAGAGAATAAACGTAACCATTAATATTAATTCAGATTGAATAAATGTGTCACTTGTATCGAATAAAACTTTATTCATTGTGACTATGTTTTAGGAATATTTTATAATGAGTAAATGTCGATTCACCATGAATGATATTTTAATCATAAAGATTAAATATTTATTCGGTTTCAATAAATTATTTAAAATAGAACAAATTATTCACTGCGACTAAGATTTGTGTCACTTAGTGCAGATTAAACATTGTTAAAATTATAATTAGTAAAGTTATCCGCCATGATTATTTAATGGAATTAGAGAGTATACTGTTCTGAGAAAAAGAAATCAAAGACGATGCATTTTCTAAAGCAGGAATTGGAATGTTCAAACAGTTGAAGTTTGTGTGTTTCGCATTCGCGCGCGTATATTTTGTGAATTAAATCAATAATTGTTAAATTAATTTACATGAATGCTTCTCTCTGCCAATACTACGAGACATGTCTACAAGATTACTCAAATTAATTTAGATTCTCCTTCCCCTTCATTCGTTACGAAATTGTCGCTGAACAAAAGTGACCCCGGTTAACCTTTCCCGTTGATCAAGAATGCGTTGCTATTGCTGAGGTTAAAATGTATGTAAATCAATTATACATTTTATATTAAATTAATATCCAAATTATATATTGGTTATATAAAGCAATTCTAAGGCAAGTCACTCAATATTGGGCCTCAAAACTCCGAAGGATCTCCAACTTGACTGACAAGAATTGATAGGTTAATTCAAAATTACTTAAAAATAATAATCCATAAAAAAGAAACTTCATAAATTATAAGCAGTAACAATAAAAATATCTAAATAATAATTTTTAACTTCATAACATTTCAACAGTGCCTCTTAATTTTTGTTGTTAAAAAAATTTAAGTATTTTACGTATACATTAAGTTTTTGAATTTCCGTCATTTTTCTATGAATAAATAATCACTTTAACAGCAAAAATTTGCCCTTTTTTTGTACTAATAATTTGCAGTAATAATTTGGACTAATTCATTATTTGTATCTCTAAGAATAGACATTCTTATTGTCATGATATATAGTACATTTATATCTTCTTGTGGAGAAATACGTGTGTAGTATGATAAACATCTTTTTTAATGAATCTATAGATTCCGAATCATCAGTATAATCTGCTGTTATTAATGATATTTATTCGATAGTTTTTGACTATTCGAAAGCTTCGATGGGAAATATTGAACGGGAAAATGGATGAATACCGGCAATGCGAAATCCATTTACACGAGAATGGATCAAGACGGTTTTGTTGAACAGTTTCAAGCAGTTTACCTATCTAGTAAATTGATACAACTCTACCAAGTTGGTCCCATAAGTTGGACCTTCATGCAGCAGTAATTACTCATTGGGAACATGAATGACATGTTAAGTCTTTCTATAATAGTTGTGCATTTAATTCATTAATTTGACGTAAGAAAATTACAATATACTAATGTATTTGATATCAGTAAAATATAAAAAATAATACATACAAACAATTACATTACGTGTTATAATTGAACGAAACAAAGCTTAAAGAATTTAAAAAAAGTACTTTTTATTAAGTGAATTTGAATATAAAATTTATATTGATAAGGTGATTTTTATAAACCGATCTTAGTAAAATATCCAAAGTACGGTGTATCTAATCAGTTGTATAATAGTTAATCCTGAAACGTGGATTTTAAGGTTTCAGTCAACATCTTACTTAGATTTACGAGTTTTTAAGCCTATTAATTTTTAGAATTTACACTTAAATGTTTAATCGAATAACTGCGCATAGTACTTCTTTAAATTTTAACAAGTATTACCGCTATGTACTAGAAATCTAACGTTTCTCAGAAGTTTTTTTTAATGTAAGAATTTATGGGATAATATTATTATAGTGCCTTTAAAACAAAAGCCTTTTGAGTTTTTAATAATGCTGATGTCAATTAATATTCATCTATTTTGATGCAAAAAGTATGCGGATCAATTTTTATCGATAAGTGGTATTCCACCCCATTTATCGAAATCCGTTTTTCCACTCCATGAAACATAATATTATATAACGTTCACATCAGCGTCCACCCTACACATATTCTAAATTGAGCTCCCCTTGAAAGTTGACATCTAAACTTTTAAATAACTAATATCCCTTCGTTCACTTCCCTCAAGTTACAACATTTTGCAGAGAAAATTACAATCTTCCATTTCCTAGGTAATAAGTACAAATTTCATTAGTTAAACAAAATGAATTCTAGAGTATTACAATGAATGTTCAAAAATAAATAAAAATGCTGTAAATTTTAAAGTACAATGTCAACATTTAGAAGTGTCAAAATGTATTTTTAATTTGTACAAATTACTGTATTTAATATTCAACAGTATATCTATATATATAATATAATACAGTATATAAATAAAACAATGCTTAATTTAACTTGCAATAGAATAAAAGTATATATGCATTGTTATAAATAATAGATATATTATAAAAAGACAGTAATTTAAATATTATGCTTAACTATTTATAACATTTCCAACATGATTCCTTTGAAACACGATAAAAGGGGTTTTTATTACAAAACAACAAGTAGATTTATAATGAATCAATATTCACTAATAAAATATTAGGATCCTTTCTAATAATAAATGGATCTATTTTTTAAAGTTTTATTAACACTTCAATCAAAGTTATTCAGAATTTTAGACTAATTAAAACGTTGACCAAATAGATTAAATAACCATTACAATATATATCTATAAAAATTAATTGATAATTTCGTACTTTTTTAATGTACACACTTTTTTAACTCGAATTTTCCAATATTATTAATTAGCAATTAATTTTATTGTATTTGTTAGAAAGGTAGCAAGATTTGTAAACAAAGGTAATGATAAGAATCATGTAATACAAAAGCAAGCTACGTCAGTAATAAAAACTCGTTAAAATTTGATTTTACGTATTTTTTTAATTAAATTAATTAAATATATTGACTTGGCTCGGGAGGCTAAAGTAAACAGGACTTTATTGTTAAATAAATGTTAAGTAAAATGTAAAACTTTTTTTTACATTATAGAAATACATAAGAAAATTTACATTATCTTGGCACAGATCTAACCATGTTTATCGATTAAATAAAAATTCTCTTTATAAACTTTACACATTGTATTACTAATCTAAACTCTTTTATTAATGCAAGTATATATATTTTTGTTCGTCTTCTTTTTTTCATGTAAGAGACAATATTAAAAAATACAACATAAGAGAATTATTTTCTTAATTTTTTTTTCAAAAAAGTACAAATGTAATAAATAATTGAGCGCATAAGATTCAAGATTCCGAAATCAACCTCCTGACGATGGTCACTTTTTATCACTACCATTGACGTTCATCTTCTCGATAAACGACTCGATGGACATTGCTATAATACAAATAAATAATTTCCTGAATTGTACGAAAACTTGTAAGAATTACATTACTCCGCAATTCTCTCGCCCGTTCCACAAACCACCGAACAAGACAACATAATATAACGTGATCTCACGTTAATACCTGCGTCCAAGGAGGATGATTTTTTTTTCCAACCGAAAAGTAAACCGCAGTGTCAAAAGTTACATCCCATGGAGCATTAAGGAAAAGTGCCCGGGGACAAGTGATGATTATAAAAATAATGCTGCTAAGCGAGCATCGGTAACGGTGCCGAAGAATAGCGGCCGCAATAAGAAGTATCAGTGATGCATTAGCAATCCGAATGTCCGCAACAGTTAACTCTTTCTAATGGCACGGCGGAGCGTGGACGCAGGCAGCGCGGTCGGACAGACCGTCGATCAAAGTCGGCGCGCGCCGAGGGCGACATCTGGGGAGGCGCGCGCGCAGGCCAATGGGCGCACTCCGAACACGGAGGTTCGGTTCTCCAGCGTCTCCAGCTGAGCCAGCTGACTCGGCCGCGCTCGGCCGCGCTCGGGCCCCCTCGTGCGAGATCGGAGCTTTGTCTGACTGGCGGCACGGCCGATGCCGGCTAATGATTCTCGGCCGACGTTTTCGGCCGTGGAAAGGAGCACTGTGGCGAAGCGATCGCCGCCGAACCGCGGCGGCTGAGACCTCGGCGACAAGGGGAGGAGGCCGTCGGAGTTTTTCCGGCGGTGCGCGCGAGTTGGCCCGCGGAAAGAAGAGTGTCGGCGCGGGAGGATTCCCGCGGCTCTGGCAACGGCGGCCGAGCCGAGCGGAGCCGACCCGGCTCGGTACCAATAGCGCGGCGGCTCGAGCGAGAGCAGTCGGCGCTGGGAGTTCGCTGTGGTCGGATGCGCGCTCGTCTCTCTCCCCTCGCAATGCAGAAGATGAGCGAACGCAGGCAGCAACGGAGCACGGCCAATTGATTGGGCGTCGCGCGTACGAACCATTTCACGCGGGGACAACGACGGCGCACCGACGTAGCCGCGGAAATCGCGTGCCCCAGTGCTTTTCTTTGTTTCCACGGAAGAGCGGAAGGCAGCGGCGGCGCTGGGGGATCATCAGGCAGCGGGGAGGGCCGGGCATCATCTAAAACGTAAAGATCCACCAAAAGTGCAGTGCTTTTTTCTTTTCCCTCCCACGTCTTCGTCTTCTTCCCTTCCCCACGCTCAAGGCCGACCGGGGCCGTTATCGCGGCCACCGCAGCCGCTTATCTCCGACCGACCGGGCAGCCCCGTCTGTGATAACCGTGTCTTTGGGCGAGCGCGCTTGGCCCGTTGGCTATCCACGTCAATTCTGGCCATCGACAGCCCCGGCATCTTTTGACATCCTCGCCAGGTGAGTCCTCGCTCGACACCTCCCTCGACACCTCCCTCGACACCTCCCTCGACACCTCCCTCGACACCTCGATCGCGGCTCGTCCGCGGCGTTGCGATCTCTATCACCTCGGTACGATCTCGCTCTCGTTTGTTGCCGCGACGTTCTGATCGATGACGCAGAGCTTGCCTCGCTATTTATCCCGGCCCGCGGCACACAACTTTGCAACTTGGACCTAGCCCGCCAAGATATTCCAACCGTCGTCGCCTCTTCCGGCTCGAGGAAAGTCCTCCGACAGCGAGTAGCCGGGGCTCCGGCTTCGACCCACCGCTGTCAGCGTCACTCTTATGACAGAACAGCTCGGGCCATGTGCTCGACATCGACCGGCCCAAGTGGCCATACCGTCCCCCGGTACCGTCCGTGCACCGCACGAAAATTACCACGGTTCAGTACAAACTATAACTTAGCTAATAGAAATTGACCGGGCGGTGACTGGGCATGCAATGGTTCGCCATCCAAGGCCCCTGGATAAGTGACAAGGCCCCTGGCTGGCGAACCGTTACGTGCCCGGTCATCGCCCGGTTAGTTTCTACCAGAATTATCGCGCTGATTCAATTAAATTTTCCTATTATTTTTGCCATTTCAAGATCAATCCATTGTGTGGCATAAACTCAACTGATTACTTCCTATCTATACTTATAAGGAAGTACACATCAATCAGCTCGATAAATATCGTTCGTCGAGAGCCGTCATGATTTTTCCCGAAAATCTCCCTCACCGCGGCAGGGCCGAGAGGGACGGCCTATTTCCGTCGATCTCTGATCGCAAATCTCGTCAACGCACCGAACTTGCCGAGCCATCGATCAAGAGGGGGGAGGAGGCCGTTTTTTTTTTCGACGGAAGGTGAAAAGAGTTTCGGCGGCTCGCGGCGTCTTGTCAAATGCCGATGCGGCGTATCCGGTGAAAGTCCGCGCGTGCATTTAAGACCGATAGCGTTACGCGATCCGTCGATTGGCAGGTTCGCGAGTCCGCCGACTTTGACAGAACGTGTCCAAGATGGCGTCGCTCGGTAAATCCGGAATGCGAGTTCCGCACTGGCCAAAAGAGCTATTTCGGTGCACGGTCAGCGTGCCAAAAGCGGCCCGCTTGCGCATTCAAGATGCACGCTCGCGCGAGCCTACTTTCCTTTTCCTTATACACCGGCGGGGAGGCGGCGGCGGGGGAGGGGGACCCTCAGCGGACGCCTTTCCGTTCCGTCCGAGCGATCGTCTTCGCTCGCTTTCGGCCGGAGGAACAGTCCACTTGACAGTTTTTCCCCCGAGCTCTCTCGCGCGCAGCCAGCCGAGTTTCAACTTCGGCGGCGCGAGCCCAACCGTCAGCCGGCCAAACAGTCATAAAGTCATCGCGAGGCGGTGATTTACTGGCAACGTTTCGGCTCGTATCTCGCGATTTCGCAAGGCAATACTTTAAACCCGCGGGACACGCCTGCCAATCTTTCGAATCGAGGCTGGCGAACCTGGCGGCTCTGGCATCTGCCACAAAAATATCTCCGCCTCTGCGAGTTTAAAGGCCCGAGCGTTTGTCGTCAGGTGCGAAAACACAAGGCGACGTTTCACTCGCGGCCTTTCTCCGCTCGGCGTATCCAGACGGTTATCGCCGGATCGAGAACGGTATCTTTTGTGACGACAATGCCAAGACAGAAGGCGAACGCGTCAGTCGTCTTATCGTTTTTATCAACTTTCAGTCCAATTCCCATTAATCGATATTCCGCGGTCTCGCTCGAACAAAGCCGCCTCCTCCACCTTGCGAATATCCTAAATTGACTAATCCGCTGAAAAATTAACGCGTCGCGACTTTCAACAACGGCAAATGTACCGGGGGGGGGGGGAGTATACGTTCGTTCGGATTTTATCGTTAAGAGTTTTTGTTTTACTTTCAAATGAGAATGATTTGTAAGCAATCGGAGTAAAAGACAAATGTATGAATTGCATGTTAATGAGTTTGATATTGGCGTTAAATGAGCAAGAAGGACTTGATTGTGTAATTTATTGATCTTCCGTTTGCAACTACACCGAGAAAGATTTCTTTGGAAAAATTATTATAGTTCCACGGTAGGCGAGACTTACCGAGCTGATTTATTCGAGTGTTCCTATTATTTTGGGAAGAAAATATTCAGATTATTTCACTGTGTAAGATAAACTAAGCTGACTATTTTTTTACACGTACACGGAGAAAATTGTTTGGTTTTAACAATGAAACATTTGTTGTACTTTTAGCTGACCAAAGTTTTTATTTTATTTATAATCAATTTTTTGTTTCAATAACAAATATTTTTAGTTATAGTTACTAAACGATATATTTATGTGTTTGAAACAAAAACTTTGGTCAGTTAAACAAGAAACAAATGTTTGATTATTACAACCAAACATTTTGATCGCAATAAAAAAAAAGATTTACAACTTAAATCGTTCGGTTACAGGAATTTAATTGAAAGAAGCAAATTTCTTTCATTGCAGTAACTAAACAACATATTTGGGCCGACATATTTGATTATTTCGAAACAAAAACTTATCAGTCAAAAAAGGAAACAACCTTTTCGTTATTACATATATTTTCCCGGAGATGGAGGGGCGCGCGTAAAATAGTTGACTTTTCTTCGTTTCTGGCAAACTAATCGCCGATAATGAGAGCGCCGCGCGATCAAATTGGAAATTACCGGATACCTAAAATTGCGTTACGCACGATAGACTGGTGGCAACAAATTTATGGGTCAAGTGAGACGGCAATTACCGAGGGGTCGTCTGGGACGCCGACGGGGCTATCCAAACAATGGAACGTCGCGATTGCGTTTCGCGATTTAACCTGACGAAATAATTAAGCCGGCGCTAGGGCCGAAGACGCGTCATTTTTTTTTTTTTTTTTTTTTTTTTTTTTTTTTTTTTTTTTTTTTAT
>JABFPN010002355.1:0-22754 GCA_022817305.1 Leptoteleia sp. ZL-2020
GTTTTTTTTTTTTTTTTTTTTTATTTATTCGAAATAATCGGTACTTATTTTTGTTTACTTCAATCTTCTTCAAACTGAAATATTTATATAATTGTCGTTAACACAAATAAAGAAAAGAAATTGTAAAATATTTAACAATTTTTTTTTTCATATTGTGCTTGAAAAATCAATACCCTAAAAGCAGATCACCTAACGATTGCATATATTTTTTTGCTTTAAATAAATTTATATTTGATTTTTAAATGTTTATCGGTACAAATTACGATAACCGTATCACTTTATGCTCACCAAATACAATAAGTGCAATTTTCACCAAACACTTTAATGTTATCTAGGTCCTGTAGAGAGAAGTAATCATTATCATTCAACCTCTGTGTACGTGACCCATTTATGATTCGTGTAGATTTTTTGTTAGTGTATGACGAAGACATATTTGTTCATATTTTTACCTAAATGATAAATGAGACATAAACACGAATCTAACAAGAAAATTCTAAATAAAAACAACTCAAATGAATTAAAAAAAAATGGTAACCTTGGTTTATAATTATTCATTAAGTACTAAATGTAGAAAAAAAGTTACGTTCAAAATTAGTATATTGTATCACTAAAACTGGCAACAGAGTTTGTTTACGTATCATATTTAACCAACAATTCAAAAGAGGTTATGACAACTGTACAAGTGTTTGTGATCCTGTATAAATAAAACATTATTGTTTATCTTATAACCTCTTTCATAATACATAAATATGACGTGTAAACAAACTTTGCCTCTCACTTTTTGATGCTGTGTAATAAATTTTAATGCAGCTTTTTTCTCAGTAAACCCTTTTTTTTAAACTTGCAATTTTGTTTATTTTAATTATTGAATATTAAATATATTTCATATATATTAAATTACATGCAACATTATATTTATACATAATTTTTGACTTCTATCTTGTGATAAAGTTTCAGTAAAGTTACTACTAAGTGTAATGGTAGAATGCAATTGTAATATCTTTACAATACTCCAAGGATATTTCTTCCTACGAAGAAGGAATTAAAAACCTCATTCTCAATTCTAAATGTTTGCTCTTGAGAATTCAGCTTCGAAAAGCCAATACTGTTCTATCCCTTTGTTCTCAATATTATTTGGAGTAAATATCACACTACATTTATTGCCTTTTTAAATAATCTTTCTAATACTAAACTTAAAATATCAAATGCACTGAGGATAAACTTTTAAAAATTGCAATCTTTCTCTATAATTTGAGGATATGATGTGCAATGTTACAAATAGTACAATAAAAAAATTGTATTAATGTATTCATAGATTTATAGAAAATAAAAGTGAAACTTAATATTTATGTCTTTTTATGGATATATTTTGCTTAAAGTTGCATAAAATATCAAAGTTTGCAACTTTTTTTAGATATAATCAGTTATATATTATTTCCCGAAAGAATATTAAATAATAGTTCAGAATCAACTGTTAACACAAACTCTTCGGCCGTTGAACTAATTAAATATCAGTAACAGTTATGCACATTCTATTATCATTATCATTATTATTACAATACAATCGCCGTGTTTTAATAAATTCATTTCATTTATCATTTAGCGCGAATACAAAAAAGTCATATTTACATGACCAAGTTTACATTAATACGTGAAAAACAATGCGATTCCGTTTTGCCTCGATTCATTTAGCATAACGAATTATAACAGTGAATAAGAGCGAAAGCTCTGCTTTCATTGTGTAATTTTTTTTGTATCGAAAAAATTACGGCAAGAAAAAAGTAAGGTTAAAAATTATTATACCGCATGAAAAATTAGGCACAAAGTTTGCTTATATTTGTTATACATTATATATATCAATATATTGATAATATTTATTATACTGAGTAATACTAAATTTTATAGGGGAGAGGGAGGGGGGGGGAGCTGTATGGTTCCCAGCAAAATGGCATTGACTTAACATTGGAAAAATATGTAAGATCAGATCAACGTGGTGTATTGTGTTGGCCTAACAGCGCACCTTCTTTTGTTTTGTCAAAATTATATGATTGTTTTACCGACAGTGGTTTACTGTATTCACAGCATAATATATGTGTCCATCTTTGTCTAGTGTTCTATAGTTCTTATTTCCTTTTTTAAACTGTATGTTAAATACAAGATATACTCTGTTCCTACTTTTTGATACATGGCATCTTCAAGTTCGAACAATTCACTCAATTAATAAAGGATGAACAATTGTTTATTTAAGTACACCCTTTTTTAATTGAATGAATTGAACTTGAAGATGCCAACAGCATATTAATTTTTGACTTAACTCTTTTTCACAGTGTAAGTTACGTAAAATGAAATTGTTGTATATTTGTGCACTGAGAAAAACGTTACATAAAAAATTACTATACCTCTGACGCTGGAAAGATTTTTTTTTTCGTTTTTTCCTCTTTCCCTCTACGTTCAGCTTTACTTGACCCAGAATTTCTGTGAGGGAGTTTCAACCACCCCCTCATTGAGAATCATCCATCCTTTTATCCTATACCTTTCACCTATTTACCCTGTCATAAGCATTCTGCATTCGCCCAAGCCTAAGCGCTTGTGAAAAATGGGGGGGGGGGGGAGAGGGGAACTACGTGGGAAAAAAGCTTTACCTCGGAATAGCCGGTATATTGGAATGTTCCGACTCGTCGTACAAGCTATTACGTAGGTTTGAACGACGAGTCCGAACACTCTACCACCTTAATTTTAACAACGGTAACGTGGTGAAAAATATACCGTAAGTCAAGGAATTGAACCCATGTTACGTGGATGATAAAGCAGAGCACCTTTACCATTACACCATGGCGCTGGTGACGTTGGAAAGGTATTGTCTATGATGTTTACGATATTACTATGCCAATATAATAAAATTTTACATATGATATAGTAAATTTGCTTAATTATTATTAGCATCGTAATTACGGTGATTATATTAATCATATTAAATATTGAATTTTACTTTATCTTGCTTGAAATTGCATTATAATGGTATGGTAAAATAACAGACACCGTGGATAATATCTTTTCAACGCCAGTAGGTATAGTAAATTTAAATATAACTTTTTCCTCGGTGTGCGATGTGGATTAACAGGAAACTCCACAAATTCGTTCCAATTTCTTTCACTTCGATATTTATTTTTAGTTATAAACGAGTTATTAAGAAACAAAAACAGATAATAAAGTTATGGGATCTTTGCGCGAGTTGCAGCGTAATTTAAATAAAAGATTACTTATGTACCAAGTCGAAATTGACTTTTTGATGAAATTACATTGAGTGCAGCCGCGCTGCGAGGGAGAGAACCTGTATCTACTTTTTTCTACTCCAGTGAATGATATCACATTGCATTGTTCTATTTACATGTTGGAGTAAAGTTACCTTTTGGTTAAACATGTTGAGTGAACATTAATTGAAGCCTCGGTACTTGCCGCTAAGATCTAATGACATTGTACGGGAAGTGTACATTTTAATCTTCTTTTGTAATAAAAATAATAATTGAATGAAACTGATAAATAAAGCATTGTAAAAAAAGATTGTTCATTGGGTCTACTAAAAGAAATACCTCTTCTACATTTTCACTGAAAATAAATATAAAAAATTATTCTTATAATGATAATTTATATCATAAATAATTACAAGTAAATAAAAATATATAAATTATATTAATAAATTAATAAAATAAAAGTATTGATAATAGTCGAACATCAGGAAAGCAATTTTGCAAGCAAAATTATTTTCATTAGTGTTCTTTTCTAACAATTTTTATATATTAAGATATATTAGTTTTTCAGAAATACTATTGATTCAATTTAAAGCAAATTTTTTTTGATATTAAATTATTTTTCAATTGGACAAAACTTGAATATTGAATTTGTAGTAATAGAATAAAATTAACATTTTATAAAATACAGTTTTCATCCGTATAGAACTTAGCAACAAAATTATTATTTTTATTGGAAAAAAAAAACATGTAGACACTTCGTCATTATAAAACTCACTGCTAGGAAATACAATATTGCTTCTCCCTTTTCGTTTAATTATCAATTGACGTACAATTTATTTGAATACATATTTCAATGGAACATTTTTACATCATTTAATACTCGCATCTTACACTATAAAAATTAACGATCGCATAATAAAATGAATTAAATAAACGAATTTATGGATTGTAACATAATTCAGATCTGGGCGGGGGACACAAAAATCCTTTTAATAGGATTTCTAATAGGAACATATATGTAAACTATGTGTATATAAAACAAGATATTGCCAAGGAAACGAGCATTCGTAAAATTTAAGTCATTCGTGAAACAAGAATCTTATATGATGTTACGGTAAAGAGTATACGTACATCCGCTCGCGGTTGGAATCCCTGGTACTCAAATTATGTACGCCGGTGCGAATCATAACTGGCGTTTAGTCGTTCGACGATCCAGAAAGAAAAATCTTAATGCTTAATTACATTTGATCGTAAAATGTTGTTCGATGTTTCTTAGAAAAATGTATGCATCGGAAATGAAAATGAGATCTGGCCAAGACAATGTTTCAAATTTGGCGCCAATTGATTTTTTCGACTTTGAACGGTTTGTATTTATTTTTTTTTAAAACCACCTTATATTAAATCACGACCAAAATTTATTTCGTCCATTTTTAATTGTAATAAAAGTTGTAAAATGTAATGAAGATTATTAGAAATGATAATAATCTGTACATGAAAATTCAGTTTATTAAAATTTGATATGTACACGGAGAGAAAAGAATATTAAACATTAAGAAACCAGTGTTTACAAATTTTAGTAAACTGATTTCTAATCTTTGACAAACTTTCTAATTTTTGACAAACAGATTATATAAATTTAATTGAACCATGCAGAATTAGATATTTTAATGAACTCATTTAATAAATTTTAATGTTACAGTTTTCCATATAATGATATGCTGTAAGTATTATGCCAAATTAATAAACTTTTTATTAAAAATTGATTTTTTTCTTCTCTCAATGTACTAATTTTTAAATCATAATACACTTTTTTCTGCGTTTAATTCTTAAATGATTATTACATTTTTTTAAAATATACTTAGTTGAAAAGAAGACCGTATTTCTGTTAAGAAACACATGAATTCTATTAACGTTTAAAATATACAGTTCTCAAACAATAAAACAAGGTTTTTGCATTCGAATGAACGTAATATTATCTGGGAATGTTGAATAAATTTCTCCTTGTCATAAGGATATTCTCTATTTGAAAGTGCAACATCTGTAAGAGAAGATAATCATTTTTTTTTTTTTTCGTGAAGCAATTCTATTTTGTATACTTTTACATAAGCCACATGGCAATTAATTTAAATTTCATGTTTGAAAATCAAGTTGAAATATGATTTATCTTATTTCGCATTTATATGGTGTATAATGATTTATATTTAAATAAATTAAATAATATTGTAATATAACGATATGAGTTAAGTACATTTTGAAAGTACTAACAATTATATTATTTAACTAAAAAAATAAATTCGGAAATGGATGCAAAAAGATGTGGAATGTCCGAAATATTGATCATACGACTGAGAGAAATTTATTAGAAGTTGCTACTACATTTGTAGGATTCAAATTAGATTTACGACGAAATGATATAAATACGGTGGAGGGAGGAAGGGGAGGGGAAAGCTTCTGTGTTCTATGTCGATATCGACCGTTATGTATTTTTGAGCCGGGTCTTGTTCCAAAATCACGTAGAAGTTGTAACTTGTAGAATCCTCTTTTGTTGATGTCTATCACCGTTCTTTTATTATACAAATATATTATAATAACTTGTAATAACTGGGGGAATTTGGATGCATTTGTACTAATCCTTATGATGTCATATTTTAGTAAAATATTAACACACTGAAAAAAAAATACATTAATAATTACTGTGATGGAACCTTACACTGAGAGAAAAAATAGTCGTAGTAACTAGCAAGGTCAGTCAATTTGCGATCCAACTGTTCTTTAAAGTTGTGATGACTAGTTTTCCGGTATTTGCAACTAGTTTTTACGGTTAATACAACTATTTTCTAAAGAACTGTTATTAGTTAGTTGCAGCAACTATCATGTTTTCTCTCAGTGTAAAGCGCAGCCATGTATACAATATATGAAAAATTACCGTGCCAGCACATGGCTTCTCATTAAGGTTCCAGCAAAGTAATTTTTAATGTACTATTTTTTTTTTTGAGTGAAAAGAATGTCGTTATCAAGGAACTGAACTCGTCGCCTTGGTCACCAGTTATGTATTTTAGCATTACTCTATAACATCGGCTCGAATAATATTTGCCTTTGTCATGCTGTAGTGGAAAGGTGAGAGGGGCGTGGTCTAAATGTTTTTAGTCACAGACCTTTATTAAGTAAGACCTATATTTCTGAGTGGCGGCATAGAGCGGTGTTAAGGACGTGACTGGCGAATGAGGTAACGAGTTCCATTCCTTGGTAACGACATTTTTTTCTAATACTTTTATAAAATATTATATCACACTACAAGGAATACTATAAATGCACACAATCCTCTCAAATTAATATAAAAATAATAGCAAATACTAATTTAATTTAATCTTTCAATTTTGACACGTATTAATTTGTCTATTAATTGAAAAAAAATGTTTCCATGCCAAAGAATGTGTGCATATTTGAACTCCCAAAATTGGCGGTATTTTTCAGTTTACAAATAAACAATATTAAAGGGCGAGTTATTATTGTTCGACGGAAATTGAATTGGAAAATCTCCGTCGATTTATCCCGCTTTTTTTTTTAACAAATAAACCAGAAACTAAATTTCATCTCTTAATTAAAAGGTACCGATTGAAAGTCAGAAACTTTGTTTCATAACGTAAAATCATCATTGTTCCTGAAAACTTGTATTACAGTTCACTGAAACGTCGCATGGCAAGACCAAGATCGGAACTTTTGAGACGCAAAGTCGAGTCGATGGAACAATCGCGCTCATCGTCTGAGATCCGACTGTCACTCGAAGAACAATTAACTCGTCGAGAACAAAAGGGAAAGTAAACGCAAAGTGGGAAAGTTGCCGCGGCGGCGCTGCGCGTATCGTCGACGCCGCTCTATAAATAGACGAGCGGTCATCTCAATTTGTCAAGCATCGGATTAATAATGAGACGCCGTTTGCCGTTAATTATGTGGAAGGTCGCGCGCCGCGGGATACACCTCAGGCGCGATTCGACGTTTCGCGATCGCTCGCCGACGAGTTTCCATGCACGTGTGCCCACTGAAATTCTAGCTAAGATGCTAAAATTATCGCTTTTTCAAAATCCAACACGCACCTCGTAATAATGCGACGCCGGCATTTGTATTTTTACTTCGAATGTTTGTACAAATGCACCGTCGAGTGCGAGGGAAAAAAGAAAAAAAAAAAAAAAAGAAAATAGAAATAAAAAGTAAAATTGCCACGACCGAGAAGCGAGAGGAGCCAACGTGGCAATTTCGAGCGATTCGTTAACTTTTATAACTCGAATACGAGTGATGCAAAACTTTTTATTTTTTTTTTTCCTTCGACAACTTTGCTAAAACTCGCGACGAAGATTAATTTCCTTTCAACGTTTACGACATTACTGAAACGATCTTAAATTCAAATAATCATTGGAATGTACTGACCGCGTTTAAAACGACCATCTGAAGCGAACTCGTTGGAGGATTAGGGGGATTTTTCAATATAAGTATCAACAAGAGAAATTCCCTTTGACATTTGAACGAAAATTCTTCAAGAGTGATAAAAGTTCACTTTCGTGTACTGCTTTGTTGACGACTTACAACTTTCGTACGAAAGTGATATGAGAAATGGAGATGTTAGTGTTTATTTCATTCGAAAAATGTCACAATTTTAGCGTTGAATTATACGGATTTTCCTTTTGTACAAGCATACATACGGAAGAATTTAATTTAATCAATTATTGTTATGTGATTTAAAAAATAATTTAGTCTGAAGTTAGTAAAACATTAACGTGTGATGTGCAAAAACTGGGCTAAGTGTCAACAAATAAATTTCTAGTTAAGTACTAAAACGTGGGTACGTGCCTAAGATTGTTCGGTAAAAACTTGAAAAAAAATGATAACAAAATTTAAAAATTAAAATATTAAGTCAAAGAATGCACTTGGGTCAAATGCTACCTGCTGTTTTGAGTTAATTTTTGCTCCTTTTCTCGAAAAAGACCTGATTTTGGCACTTAAACCAGTTTTTATAATCGGTCTAGGTACATACAAATCTTTTCTTATAAGTTATATTTCTCGTAAAATTATTAAGAATAAACCTAAAATTTATTAATTTTGCTTTAAAATTAAAATAAATATGCTTACATTTGAATTAACAATTTACAACTGTAAAAAATTCTTTTTCAAATAAACCAACACGACCGTTTAAAACCAAAAAAAATGTTCCAAATGTCGCCACACGTTTGGAACAAATATGCGTATACCTAACTTCAAGTGTACTATGTGCTTAGAATTTTCACGAGTACACGTACGACTTTAAGAATGCTTGAACACGGTACACTTGACTCTGGATACAACACTCGCTCGAGGAACTAAAACACTACAGCCAAACCAGTGATACCTTCTTCCACCTCCTCTTCGCTCGCACTTTATCACCCATTCAGAATCCATTATATTTGAATTATTACCATAAATATTAGATATAATATATTAATCGATATAATTCTACGACTATACTAAAATTACTAGAAATTGCATGCCATTCCTTTCAGTGAACGTACACTGAGAAAAAAATATAGTAATATTAACTATACGCATAGTTAATTTTCGTGAATACTATACAATTTTAGTTCCAGTTACCTGATTTTTAGTTAAAATAACAATAATATGCTTAATTATAAACTAAAGAATGTTAATAATCACGAAAATTAACCATGTTATTTTTTTCTCAGTGTAATAAAAAATCAAAATTACCAAACCAACTGACAAATAATTGCCCTTATGTCATCGGACAAGCAACAAGTCTTAAGCAACAGCATTTTGAGAATAATCTCCGCATAAAAAGGCAACGGATCAAAGCTAATCCCCCGACGCGTTTTACGCGATGTAATAAAATTACTGTAACAAGAGCTCGCGCGCGCGCGCTACTACAAACAATAAGTCACCTAAAATTGAACGGTCGCAGAAACTGCAAGAAACTCGTTCGCAGTCCACTCTAAACATTCAATAACTCCTCACCCGTTATTCCCTTTTCCTCCAATAACAAAAAGAAAGAAAGAAAAAGGAAACTTCATTTAGCCGTGGCATTAGTGCGCGACGCTTCATTTTTCTTCATCCTCGTTACCCCTCTGACACCTCTCCCCCCCATCCCCACCC
Source organism: Leptoteleia sp. ZL-2020 (assembly GCA_022817305.1). Lineage (NCBI taxonomy): Eukaryota > Metazoa > Arthropoda > Insecta > Hymenoptera > Scelionidae > Leptoteleia > Leptoteleia sp. ZL-2020. Next base: position 9,387 of record JABFPN010002355.1, read on the forward strand.
CGCCTACAAATGATACGTACGGCACTAAAACTGACGCTAACGACGACTCGCCAGTGCCCCGATCGCGCCTTACCAAACGATTCGTCGACGCGACAAGTTTCCCACAAATGTCAACGGGCGGGCCTTCGTGATTTAGACGGCTCGACATTTCGTACACAAATTTCACTAGACCAGGACGGAGATGCGACTGCCCCTACACCTCCGTCCCTCCCACTCTATCTCTATTCTCCACCCCTCCCCCTCGCCCGCGTCCCTCTCGCCACTCTCGCTCTCCATCTTTCCGACGATTACATAAAATAAACTTGATGCGTGTCATGGTCGCGGCGCATTTTCGCAATAAACATATTTGCTCGTAGTAATCGAGCTAGCGACGACTCTTGTCATCAGTAATAATTTATCTGCGCTGATGCTATGTGTCACACAGGGTCAGTTGGAAGTCTGTAAAAGTGACCCAGCGCGGTAGATAACGTCACCCCATTTCCCTCGTCTTTCTTTCGTGATTTTTCTCTCTCTCTTACTCTCTCTCTCTCTACCTCTCTCATTCTCTCTCCGGGTCTTTGTCTCTCTCTCAATCCCTATCGCGCGTCTCTTCCCTCGACCAGCAAGTGCCGGTCAAACTTCCTCGGCACACATCAACTTACTGTTTGCTCATATATTTTAATGACCCGCATATTCGGAGCTATAGGTTCTTGATAAAAGTTTCACGACGCGACTCTCGGATGGCTGCTGATTTGATCACGGTTTACCATCCCGCTGTTGACGTTCGTCACAGTTTTACGCATAAGCTGCGAAGCGTTGGCTCGCGTCGGGGGAGAGCTCCCAGTGTACTTTGGTTACTTTTTGGGAGAACCAAAAGTACTTGGTTTTGTTTGGTATGGACTTTGTAGTAACCACGAGTATGGTTCATTTTTATTACGAGGGTATATTATAGTAGATTATGGTATATCTATATCGCGTAGTTGGAATGAATATAGTAATTACTTTATTAGCAGGAAATATTTCTGTGTCCAATTCAATGTAAGGAAATTATTGAAACCATATAAGGTTAAAATATTGTTTTAGTTATTGCCATATATCGGCCATGTATAACAGTATGAATTAAGAAAGAACATGTATGTCCATAAATGAATATTTTACTTTTCTTATATTAAATTCTTAAAACATGTATGGATCGTGTTTTTTTATCAAGATTGTTTAATTATATGAAATACTGATTGAGTCTAGTAAAATAATATATATACATTATAAATTAGGCGAGTCGAAATATATATAGATATGCATTTTATATTAATAAAATATGAGGAAATCACCATATCCAGGCCTAAAATAAGGAAGATAAAAAATACCTAATAACAATCTAGTGACTGTAGTCAACCCTAGTTTTTTTTCGTCCTCGCTTTCGTCATCCAGTTCTTCTTCGTCCTCGCTTTCGTTATCCAGTTCTTCATCGTCTTCGCTTTCGTCATCTAGTTCTTCTTCGTCCTCGCTTTCGTTATCCAGTTCTTCTTCGTCCTCGCTTTCGTTCTCCAGTTTTATTACATCTTCACTTTCGTTCTCCAGTTTTATTCCATCTTCACTTTCGTTCTCCAGTTTTATTCCATCTTTACTTTCGTTCTCCAGTTTTATTACATCTTCACTTTCGTTCTCCAGTTTTATTACATCTTCACTTTCGTTCTCCAGTTTTATTACATCTTCACTTTCGTTCTCCAGTATTATTACATCTTCATTTTCGTTCTCCAGTATTATTACATCTTCATTTTCGTTCTCCAGTATTATTATATCTTCACTTTCGTTCTCCAGTATTATTACATCTTCACTTTTCTTCACTGGTCTGAAATGAGGCATTTTTCTCCCGCACTTTAGGAAGAAAAATCGTTGCTTTTCCACACTGAGAGAAAAAAATATTAATTTTTAATAAAAAGTTTACTAGTTTGGCATTGTACTTGCAGAATATCATTATATGGCAAAATAAATCATGAAAATTTATTAAATCAGCTTATTAAAAATTGTTATTCCATATAGTTTTGTACAATTTGACATTCTGTTTTATGAACGGCATAGGTTAGAGACATTGAATAGTGACACCTAATGGACAAAACATGTAATAAACAGTTTGTCAAAATTTAGAATTCACTTTATTATATTTTGAAATCCCAAGGTTTCTAATTTTTAATACTCTTTTTTCTCCGTGCACATGCGTTGCAAAAATTTTATTAATTGTAACAACTAATATTCTCTACTATTCATGAAAAATAACTATAGAAGGTAGTTAATTAAACTACTTTATAATTTAAGTATTAAAAATTATAAATCAGGACTTGTTAATGCAATTAACTGTTCTTAAAATTATTTAAATTATAAGCAAGTTTAACAGTGATAACTATGTTCGTTTTCTCTCAGTGTAGGCCGGGGTCAACGTGACGACCGCGCGAAATTTGCAAATCAAAGTGAATGAAAAATGCCGGGGATTGGAAGACGCTGCGCGTGAAAAGCAGAATTGAAAATAGAGCTTCGATTCTATTTACTTTTGCCGTGCAGTTATCGTGCGGTATTTTGTATGGTTGCTTCTTTTAATGATTGGTATGATACATTCAGGAGAAGTTGTAATAAGAAATTAAAGTTCACCTTAAATAAATGTTAAATTAATTACGTGAAAATTGGACGGGAAATTGTTGCAATTATTTTTTAGGAAATTTAAATTATAATTTGCGATTGAAACATTTGAAAGAGAAATTCTTATACAAATGTAATAATAGAGAATTCAAATGTGTAATGTTAGAGTGACCTACTTTTTTTAATTTGTTAATTATTACTGTAACAAATAATAGGTATTATTGTATCATTTTCGATATAATGTGGTAAGTACAATAATTTTGAAAATGACAGATTGTTTTTGCGATGATAGATTGCACTTTTATTATATTGTAAAAGATAAGGCGTTGATTTTAATATTTTTGAATTTAAAATCGTAGAAAGTAATTCTGAGTTGATATCACTAATAATGGATTAAAAAGAATGAAAATGAAATTAATTTTTTCATTGCAGAAGATAAGATAATCTATTTTTGAAATAAAAATTTAATGTTTTCGATTATATATGTTATATTTTTATTTACTACTTTTTTTTTTAACTAGAAAATGGAGCACTTTTATTTATAAACAAAAATAACATTCTATTGTCGTTGTCTCTCAATCAAGAAGACATATGAGGCGACTGTTTCCGGGTTAAATATTGTGACTTTATAAAAACATTTCGAATAATGTTATAGTAGAATTATATTTAAATTATTTAATTATTAAATATAATTATCCACAAAATGTAAATTAATAACCGACGACAGCTTTATAAAATTAATAATTCGACTCGATAGATATGTAAAAATGTTCAATCGCATCCGCAATAAGCTGTGCTTCAATTAAAATTTTCCTTTCGCGCCAAAGAATCGCAAGTTTAAATATAAAATCAATTATATGACATAATGTATTCGGCATAAAAAGTTTCCTCGCGATACGTCGCTTCTTGAGAATCATTTCTTCAAATGAAATCGGAACAAATAAAAGTTTGCCGAATAAAATCAAAACTTATGTATTTTAAAAAGAACAAAATGGCCCACGAAATTCCAAATTACATAAATTGTACCAAAGTCCTTCCACGAAACGTAGCGAACGAAATAGATAAACTACAGCAAAGGTACTCGAATTGTATCACTGCCATTTGGCCAGAGTAAAAAATTGCCACTGTTTTTGTTTGAATTCTTTTTTTTTGCCACCGAACTTTCCGTGCTTGTTTAAGTTAAAACCATGAATAATTAGTTTACTCGAAAAATTAACATCGCCGTTCAAACAAAATGTGTTATGACCGGCGCAAATAAAATTATCTTATGAATAAAGTAACGATGGGTAAGTATGTAACGTGTAAATATATTGCAGCGTTGCTCGCAGTATATGAAATCACGCTGAAGCAACAGTACGCGCGTTGTATCGGCGTTTAATATAAAATTGATTAACATTGATCGGTTGGCTTCCTCGCTTACACTTGTTTCGGATGAGAAAAAGCGTGTTTCGTTCCGACTTACGATCAATCGATAACGTCACTTGATTAGCATGCGATTAATAATGTATAACAAATTTGCCCGGGGATTTACATTAAACCTGAAAGTATGGGCGAAATAAACGTAATTATAGTAAGGCATAATTTCATTATATTTTGAATTGTATACTGTTACAAATTTTTACACAAAATTAAACAATATCTGTCTCTTTAATATATTACATGTTGAAAGGTATTAACTAAAATGAAAAAAGTAGCAATATTATGTACTTCATGCAAAAGTATTATCAAATAAGAAAGAATGAAGTTTTTAAGAGTGTCTGAACTAAAAAAAAAAATTTAAATTACTACTTTTAATACCAATTTAAGAATCAATTGGTAAAGTAAATATTTCTGCTCTAAATAGTAGCGAAGTTTAACATTTTTTTACAATTATTTAATTCAAAAAAGTAAAAAAAGAAAATTTCTTTTGTAAATATCTATTATACTATCAAAAATTTTCACTTTTTGGAAATAACCCTGAAATAATATGACATGTTTTAAATGTTACCATTGCTTTTTAATAAAAAAAAATGTAATTTTATTTAAGAAGAGGCACCCAAAACAACATATTTTTGCGAAAGTATACTATTCTCATATAAAAAGATTAATTTGAAATAAATTATTTTTTCTAATCTCAAGAAATTACTGTTTAAAGATGTTTGTATTCAATGAAATAATAATTTTTAACAGTGCACATTCAAACGAATATTAATCACCGGTTATTTGACGTTAAATTTTGCTTAATACCGCTGAAATCATTGCATCGCGAGTCAATGAAAATTTGCGCTCAATTATTGCGGTTCCGTTGAAATTTACACATCGCTCATTTGCGTCATCGCACCTTCTTGAATTATGCGCGCGTCCCTTTCCCCCGAGTTTTGATTGAATAAAGCATGCTTTATCGTGGAATCTGTGTTAATAAGATCATTTAACCAATTTAAAAATTGAGCGAGCATAAAAGATTGTCGCGCGCCGATGCGATCTGCGCCAAGTTTATCTCTCAGCGGCTCGGCAAACACCACGGAAAATCCCCGCAATCGCGTGCCTCCGCTTCTTTATTTATTATTTATTCAATGGCGCAGTCTTTGTTTTAATCAAACTGATCCGCCCCGTCGGTAAAGCAGTTCCCAGAAGCCGTTTAATACTTTTCTTCTCGCTTACAAACACATTTCAGGATACTTCGATAAAATAATAATAATAATACCCGGAAAGTATAATTACTAATAGGAAGGAATTCATTTTTGACACGGGAAAGAATAACAGGGAATCGAGATATTTAATTATAGACTGAGAAAACAAAATAGTAGTATAAATTAACATGTTTATGGATCTGAGGATTAAAACGTTTTCGAAAGGATCAATATAAATAAGCTATATTTGTAAACATTTTCAAGGACATCCGAACGAAAACAAACGGTAATATACGAACCATTGTTTATTTACATTAGCAAGGACATTGGAATATAAAATGGAAACAAAGATTGGTTACATTTCGTGAATTGAAAATGTTTTGTTCCTCGGTCCGATAACACGTTTTGTGTTAAATTTTGGCATAAATATAATAATAATTGTAACAAAAGAGTAACAAATATCGTTTGTACCGTTTTAACAGAATCTAGAAATATATTTCTGGTGAATTCTTGGTTGGTTCATGTTTTTTTAATATTCCAGAAATATTTTTGGAATATTTAGAAATATTTCTTGCTATTAGGGATATTAAAACTTGTCACTTTGTAATCGTACAGTTCAGTTTACGGAAATCACGTTAAAGTTTAGTACTATTTTTTTTTTTTGAGCGAGCCACGGCGGTTGACGAAACGAAACGAAACGAAATGGTTTGAATAACAAAGTTTATAACGCACTTATTATCACACAAATACGCATCGTAGATAAACGTAAGGTCATTTCACAAATGTAATTTCCTACTTTTCCATCGACGCGCATTTAAACGGACAAGTTGAAATATTACCAAACTGCATTATAAAGTAAAAACGAAGTTTATTTACGGACACTTTTACGCCGTAATATAATAGAGATTGCCCGATAATGTCGAAATTTTATAACGCGTTATATTAAAACGTGTTGTATTTCCCACATGCGCGTTATTGTAAATTAAATGGCAAAATGCGTGCGCGCGGCAAAGAAAATGACAAACTTTCTAATAATAATGAAACAATATGATCCATATACATTTTAAAAATTATATAAAAGAAAATAAAAAATTCATAAACGAACATATACGTTTGTTCTTATATATATCCTTAACCATATATGGCAATACATGACCCATATATACAATAATTAATATAATATTCTAGTCAAGACTATTTTATTACGCAAATAATAATAAAATATTTAGTCTCATTTAACAAAATTGTTCTCTGCGTACTAAACATCTATACATATAAATTTTTTATTTCCATACATGAAACTGACAAAACATATACGCTCCATTTTTACTAGACGATCTTTTCGTCCGAATGATACAATTAAATTGATCGGACTAAATGAATCCGAGCCGAACTAAAACTTTTAAAAGTTTAAACGGCCGCGTTAAAAGGCGCCGAGTTTCAAACGCAATTATGATATTATCGGGACAGCTTCGAGGCGAATCGACCCCATTAAACGAATTCGCACGATGTATTACAAAATGTTCCGCAAAGCCAATCGTCTCGGCGTTACAAAACGTTGGTCGATTGCATCGACGGCGGCGCGTATATTCCGATGCAAAATCGAGAAAATAATCATCGCGCTCGCGCTGATGTCACGGCTCGATGTCGGCGATGGTAACGCGTGCGCGCGCTTGTATAGGTGCACCAATAGTGCACGACAAATCTAACGCGTGACGCGCGCGGATACCGGCCATATCCGCAACACGCCTTAAACGCTCGCCGCGGAATACGTATATTCCCCCCGTTGAGGACAACTTCATTATCATTTAATTATGCCGCGGGAACGAATTTGCGTCGTCATTTGTAAAAGCGCGGAGAAAAACGCGCGTTAGTCGCGACCAACCTGCCTATAATTATGAGCAATCTCCACGTACGATTAATGTAGGAGAGGCAATGATATTTGTCGTCATTACTGTTGATTTTTGGTTGCATTGTCGGGCAATCCCCCCCCCCCCTCTCCCAACCGATTTAATTTAACCATTCGTTTTTTGCGCAACTATTTGGCGCCGATTCTTGGCTTTCTATGGTATTCATTTATTCTTTAGAAGGAGGGAAAAATACATCGAGAAAAAAGTTGTATTTAAAATAACCATAACTTCTGGGGTTGGAAGGATATTGTCTGCTATATTTTAGCATACCAGTGCAGTAATATTTTATATAAAGCATGATAATAATGAACATAAATCGTGGTAACTTTACAAAATTTGACTATACTATTAAAAAATTAATTATTTTGGTATAGTAATAGTATAAGCACATGGAGAGAAAAGAATATTAAAAATCAAGAAACCAGGAATTCCAAATTTTAATAAACTGAATTCTAATCTTTGGCACACATTTTATTTTATGTCTTGTCCGTTCGATGTCGCTATTCATCAGCGTCGCTAATCTATTGCCCATGTCGTTCATAAACCAATTATTAAACAGTTTACTAAAATTTAATAAACGGGTTGTTAAATTGGACGAAACTACATGGAATTACAAATTTTACTAAACTGATCTAATAAATTTTCATAATTTAGTTTGCCATATAATGACATTCTGTAAGTATAATGCCAAACTAATAAACTTTTTATTAAAAATTGATATTTTTTTCTCTCAGTGCATCATAGATGATCCTTTCAGTGTCAGAAGTATGGTAATTTTTATTATAACTTTTTCTCAGTGTAGCAATTTTTTTAATGATAAACTAGTTATATATAATTGGAGCATATCAAACATGTTTTATGTGAAGTTTATCAGAAATAATAACATTCTGGTATATGAAGTAATAGTTTGATTACGAATTTATTTATTAATTATATAAAATTGAAATATTAGGGAAGAGTATATTGATTTTGCAAATAATTACAGCAAGAAAACCACAATTTTGTCCGTATTTAATTTTTTTTTCTCCATCAATCACCACAGGGAACCAAGCTTTATACGTGACGCTAATGTGATTCAACAATGAAATTATTTCATATAATATTACGAATTATTTGAATCATTAATTTTCAATGCGTAACATCAGCAAAGTATATATTTTCAATATCATGATAACGACACATCCAATTTACTTGAGTTCCATTAAAATTATTAATTATAAATTAATTACAATATTAATGAAAATTGCACTAATTTTCACGAAACCATTATAAAGATGTAAAATATGAAAATAATTAAATGTAATGATAATAATCTTAATCCATCGACCCATCGAAAGTGACGGCGAGTTAACTGAATAAAAAATTTTTACAAAATATAATTCTGTCTAATGATTATTTACAATTGAAATAAAATAAACGACAGCAAAGTTGATTTAGTTCCCGCCAAAATAACACTTTTTCTCCTTTTCGTTATTCCCCCTGTTATTTCGCCATTTTTATGTTTCGGGAAATAAAGGGAACGGAAAGAAAAAAAAAAAAAAAAATAGAAAGAGAAGTCGTTTGAACAACGGTTCGCAAAACGGAGCCGTTGCGAAATCGACTGGGTACATTTGTCGGCGTAAAAAAGCGGCAAAATATCGCAACGCCGGGCGTTATGTTTGCGTTTTCTTTTTCCGCGCGGTTTTGTGTGCATAGCGCTAAAGGCGTGGCCGTTTCTATCTCCAGCTTCGTTACAAATGACTCGCCGAAACGTCGGGTCAGAGCGCGCGTACTTTTAAATGCACTTTTACGCAGCAAATTGGAACGGCGCGCACTTGGCGCGCGATGCGAACGTACCTTTTGACACTCGAGGATTTCTGAAGATTACCATAATTAAACAATCCTTATTTTTGTGCACGAAAAGAAAAAAATAATTCGTTTTATTAATAAGATATCCCTAGTAAAAATGAAACATATATTATCCATGTCAAAACAATTTCATAAATTAAAAAAAAACTTCTTATATGAATATATGTTTTTTTTTCTTAATCCACATATGACCATGATATAATATTCCAGCCATTAATGGTTACAATAATTTCCTTATATTGGAATCAATTAATACCATATCTCAATCACATATGGTCGTATATGCCCCTATATAAATTAAGAAAAAACATATTTATTTTCAATAAAACATATGTGAATATTTTATATTATTAAACGAAATTATTAAAACATATGTGGACCGTATATGTTTCACTTTTACTAGGGATGATTATTATTATCATTATTTCAATAAAGAATAATTTGTTACAATTTTACAATTTTTATTTCGCTGATTCTAAATTACTGCAACTGCAACTAAACGCCATTTGACGTTAATTGAAAATATTGATCCGAATCGTTGCTTATTATTCAGGGTACGTTAATTATCAATTTATTTAACGTCAACTGTACCGTCGTTTGAACTAATTTCAATTTTAGGGCAAATGATCCGCTCCTTTCAAAATGAAGTCACTCTTGGTAACGATTTTTCCTGGATTTATAATACCTCCCGTCTTGAATAATAAAAATTGTTCGCAATTTTCCGTCAGATATACCGGTCCATTGAATTCACGGATAGGAAATGATGCTCGGAGCAGTTGTGTATCAATCAATGTAACAGAAAACGCACATGTCGGTATGCCCTATACGATACAATAATGTCACGTTCTCGCAAGCGTTCTGCCAGTACGTGAGCTGGTATTGTGATACATTATAATTATATTATTACTGACGTAATATTATCTATACGTTTATAAGACACCGTTCACGTAAGACGATTGTTTCGCGTACCAAGTTGGACAATTTCGAGTAAATTGGCTTGTATCAGATGTCGCGCCACCCCAAATGCTCAAGGGGTCTCTGTTATCAATTTAATGTGGAATGATAAATTAACTGATTAATTAAACATTCACTCTTGGGGAAGTGATGATACATATGAAAAAAATTTACATATGCCATATATATGTTTGCCATATATGCCGTGTATATGGAATATATACACTCACAAAACTGTCTATTTAAGAGTAATTTAATATTCTTGTATTAAATAGGATTTCCATTCATTATATGGACAAAACGAAATTCTATTTATAATAAGATTAAATAATTCTTATAAAGCATATATTTATCTAAAGAATAATTCCATTTATATTAAACGGATTTTTTTGTCAAGAAAAGAATAAAAATAGTTTCAGTTTAACAATATTTAACAGATGATACAAATTTAACGTAACAATTGCATGCAGTATATATACATATGTACTTACCCGCACTACATATGAAAATATGTATATTTTAAATCGTTGGAAGCACTAATTTATCTTGAAATTTGCACACACAATATAAATAATTAAACAACACTGACCGAACGTAAAAAAATTTAACACGGATTGAACACATGCGGAAACAATACTGAGACAATGACAACTGAACTAGGCGTATTTTTTACAAATAGACATATTCTTACCATAAATAGAAATCTCGTTAGTATTATCTAAAATAATATTTATCATAACATTTATTTCCTTTTAATATAATTACTTAAATTTATTGTATACTAACTGAATATTCTTATTTTTAATTGATTTTCTATTAGTTTTAATAGGACAATTTTCTTTGTACAGTTTTCTTAAAGTAAGTATATTTTTTTTCTGAGTGTATGAGACAATTATACGATGAAAATCATACATGTGACATATATATTGATTCTTACTCGGATACCATGTAACTGTAACAACCATTGTGAAAAAGATCCAATTTTAAAATATCAAAGTTATGTTACGTACGACATAAACGAGTGTTTGTCTTATGCAGGGATAGGGATTGCCAATCTCCCTTGTCGGGTGGCGCAGTCATCTATTTACAAACAATTCTTTCATCATTTCGGACCACGGAAGTCGCTTTTGTTTATTTTAACCTTACAGTAGTATACTATAACCTGGAAATAATCGTAATAATAACGTGAAACTAAAAAAAAAAATAAAAAAACAAAATAAATTAAATATAGAATGTCGGAAATTTCAATGAAACAAACCAGTTTATTTAAGTTTTTACTTGATGTTACTTATGTTATGAAAAAAAACGATTTTTTTTCATTCTGTTTGATGTACCGGATTCTTATATTTTTATAGATTTTCGTTGGCGTAAAATTCAGCCCGGTATTGAGTTGTCGTTTAAAACAGGTGAACGTCCATCGAACCTCGATGGTTAACACAGACTCTTTTGCCCGGCGCACGCTGAAATGCCCGTTTGATATCTCATGGATCGAGTTCAACGTCATCATCGTGCGGTATAAATAGATATAAAGTAAGCCGTTCAAGTTCCATTGTTACACGATGTCATTGTCACTCCAACGTTGTTCTCGCGTTTCATAAACAAAAACAGCTGATCTAGAATTTCGTGCGGCGTGACGACATTTTTGTCTACGTAGTGTTACGTACCACTCAGCTCGAGTGAGGAATTTCATTTGTCTAATGAATCACTCTTAAAAAAGACAACTCGAGTGGTGTATCGCGCAAACAGCATTGTTGTTCGAAACAAAAAAAAAAAAAAAAAAAAAAAAAAAAAAAAAAGAAAGAATAAAGGTCGCGATAAGTCCAAAAAGTTATACTGGAAAGAATGGAATAGACCGAGATTTGGTATTTCACCGTTTTTATAGACACCTGTATTTATGTTTAACCATTATTCCATTTTAATAATTATTTGCAATAATTTCATACCTTTGTGTACATTACAATGTTGTTCCCTCGAAGTATATTAATTCAAATAATTATTTACCCAAATGTTACATTTATTAGTCGAATTAGTGAACAGACGATTTTGGCTATTGTAATTGGCAAAGCGTTCCTTTTCGCATTAGAGGAAATGCTTATAAATCTAAATTTACAAAATGCGACATAGCTCTTAAAGAAATTATTGTTTAATTTAGAATAAATCCCAAGAACAACGGACTGCGTGCAAATTATGAAAATTTTCATCTTCAGATATACACTCAGAAAAAAATATGCTTGCGTTAAGAAACCTGTACAAAGAAAATGTTCTTATTAAACTAACAGAAAATCTTTTAAAAATAAGAATATTCAGTTATCATCTGTTGAATATTCTTAAACTAATACTATTTTATTCTTTTCTCTAAAACAAATCCATTTAATATAAATGGAAATAATTCTTTATATAAATATATGTTTTCTAAGAATAATTCATTCTTATTATAAACAGAATTTCGCTTTGCCCATATAATGAATGGAAATCCTATTTAATATAAGAATATTCTATTACTCTTAAACAAACATTTCTTAAGTGTACTTATTTAATTTTTGTTTAACGTAATAAAAAATTGAAACGAGGTAGTTCTTCGCACGTGTTGCAAAAAATTAATTAAAACTGTGTACCTACGCTCATTTAGCTATCAGAGCAATTATTTCCTTTCCCACCAATGTTTTTAATTTAACTATTGATTCCAACGTAACAATACTAATGAAACTACACAATTAATAAACCTCACAATTGAGCAATTACGTGAGAAGTATGTTCCCAGAATTTTATTATCTAACGAAAAACTTGATAATCCAAAGTGGGCATATTTTGACAGTTATTCACACATGGAAATTCATCCGGGCGAGCACACCCCCTTCCCCCCTTCACCCCCAAAATTCGTGACGAATGGCACTTTTATCTGGCCTTCGCTTATCTCCCGCAGATAGACGAAAGCGCTGACTAAGATTGTCTCGAAAGTTCGACAACCAACGGCAACTTCTGATTTCGGATTTACCGATGAAATGCGCACCGGAATCGTCCAAACACCAAGCTAGGGCAATGGGCCGATACACGCGAGTGGTATTCCGCGCTAATAGCGGTCGGGCGTACACGACTGAAGTTGAATTGTTATTGATCGGCTTTATTCCCCGCATGTCCAAAAGCATTATCAGTTAACTATGACGTTAACAATAGAGATTAGGCTAAATGTTTGCAACATCCCGAGGCAAAATTTTTACCTTAAATTTGGAGGTTCATTGAGGCTTTTTAGAGGCTTACAATTTAAAATTTATCATATGTTAAAGTTGTTCTCAATGTATGCTCCTTCGATGAATCTTTTTCCATTTTTACATCAAGGAGCACATTTTGAGGATACTTTAAAGTCCCAAAAAATACTCCTACGACCTCCTCATTTCAAGATTCCATTGACTCATGACAGTCTCAAGCATGCTCCT
>JABFPN010002356.1:8553-22744 GCA_022817305.1 Leptoteleia sp. ZL-2020
AAGAGCAGAGTGGCGCAGTGGAAGCGTGCTGGGCCCATAACCCAGAGGTCCGTGGATCGAAACCACGCTCTGCTAACTTTTTTTTGCATTTATCCCTATATAATTTTTTGTATAATGTACTTTTTAATTAATATAAATGAAATAGTCAAAAGAATATTGGAAATAACAATGTGTATTATTTTTTCTATTTGACTTTAACAAATGAAACAAATGAATTTGTTAAAGTAAAAGAGTAATTATTAACAATTTTTTCAATATGTATGCATACTTTGAGTACATAAATATTTTTATGAATGAGTATGCTTTTGAAATTTTAAATATTTTTATAAAAGAGAAACTTTGCGTGACATTGAAAAAGAAGAGCAGAGTGGCGCAGTGGAAGCGTGCTGGGCCCATAACCCAGAGGTCCGTGGATCGAAACCACGCTCTGCTAACTTTTTTTTGCATTTATCCCTATATAATTTTTTGTATAATGTACTTTTTAATTAATATAAATGAAATAGTCAAAAGAATATTGGAAATAACAATGTGTATTATTTTTTCTATTTGACTTTAACAAATGAAACAAATGAATTTGTTAAAGTAAAAGAGTAATTATTAACAATTTTTTCAATATGTATGCATACTTTGAGTACATAAATATTTTTATGAATGAGTATGCTTTTGAAATTTTAAATATTTTTTATAAAAGAGAAACTTTGCGTGACATTGAAGAAGAAGAGCAGAGTGGCGCAGTGGAAGCGTGCTGGGCCCATAACCCAGAGGTCCGTGGATCGAAACCACGCTCTGCTAGTATAATTTTTTTTATTTCTGTGTTTAATTCAATATTACAATTAATGTTGTATTATAATTAATATCAATTATGAGGAACTTTTTAATTCTTCCGATAAGAATTTTAAATTTATTTTAAAGCAATTAGTTTAGGATGTTATATAATAGTTTCAAGTTTGTTTGGAGGCGGTTTGCGTGACGGGGACATTTTTTAAATTTATTTAAAAATGATTTAAGCAAAAACTAAAAAAAGATATTTTACTTCCATAGGGCACATAAGAGGGTAAAATTTAGGCTTGATTAGGCAATGATGAATTTAAAGTTTCTATTTCAATTTCAAATATTTATTTTAAGGCTTGACCTGAACCCTTTGAAAAACATGCTTTCGTTGAATTCAGGTACCGGACCTTGTGGAGAAGAATGCTGAACATTACCAGTTTTAACAGTTTTCAGCGTTTTTCAACATTTTTCAGAATTTTTCAGCATTCTTTTTCATAAGGTAAGGGATATGCCTAATTAAATAATTTTACTTATTTAAACTGAAATTCATAAAAATTGAAAACCTTTTTTAATTTTAAGAATTTTTGTTAATTATTGAGAAGACATAACATTTCCCAATGGATATTTATTAGATTTTTTTAATTCAAAGTAATATAAACATAATTTATGTCATGTATGAATAACTTCAAGATGTAATTTCGTTTTGCTTAAATTAATATGTACAAATCACGTTTGTTGATACAATATAAAGTTAATTCTTGAATCAGCTGTAATTCAATTGGCAATGGCACTATATATTTATAAAATAACACAACCCATACAAAACTGCAAAAGTCCTACAATGTTTCTAGGCGACGTTTCATTAACTCTTTGTCGCAACGTTACAAAGTTTATAGGAATGTTAGGACAAAGTTGCAGTTAACAGTGTGCTCTAAATGGAATATCGCAAAAGTCGAATGTTCTCTAAATTAAGCAATGGTTTCTGAAATGGTGACGATTATTTTTTGCTTTTGTTTCTGTCAACTTTTCGAGTAAAAGTGAAATAAAGTTTTAAAATTCTTTAATTATAATTAATATTGAATTCGATCGGATTTTCAACGACTTTCACGAGTTTTAAAACTAATATCTAATGACACATTAGTGTCAGGCTTTAAAGTATCGTATATTAGATCATATGACAACCTTAAACAATAAATAATAATAAATAACTTGTGAAGTTGAATTACTTAAATAAATAACATTTATTATTCTAAAAAGAAGAATGATTCACTTTCAAACTTACTTCTCCATACTAATTGTTTAATTTAATTAGCGCCCTTTCTTAAGTCATAAACTTAGTGGCACCCGCAACTTTTAACAACCATATTTTTGTACTTTTTAAGTATAACATTGCTCTCGTCCAGAAAATACAAAACAGAAATGGAAGACAATTTTGTGGGAGCGCAACACGGTTTGGGAACTTTGCCGGGACTTAACAAATGAACAAGTGTCTGCACAATCGCATGATTTGTTGCATTCATGTGAGCATTTAACGGGAAATTACATTCGCCGCTACAAAAATAAGCATCGTATCCATCTGGTGCAATTATCCAATCCTGAAAAATAAAATAGATAATACACTTATTGGGTGTGCACTCACAAAATTGTCTAATTAAGATTTATATAAGAATATTCTTATACGAGAAATAGGTTATCTATTCTATATATGGACAAAAAGAAATTCTATTTGTAATCAATTACTCACTAAGTGGATTGGTTTTTAGTTAAAATTAGTTTTAGAGTTTAAGAATACTGAGTTAAGTGCTATAAATTTGACCTAATAATGGTACCAATGGTACCAAAGAAATATGGTAGTATAGTATAGTAGAAACTAGTAGAGATGATTAGCTTATCTCATACAGTGAAATAATCTCAGTATTCTTTTTCATGAACTATGTTAAAATTGCCATTTATCATCTTTAATATTTTGCTTTTTTACCTGCCATTGAAGATCCTTAAAGCTGACGTACAAATTTTGAAGTTTACAAGTCCTAAAGTTGTATCGAATCGAAGGATCTAAATAAAATGCGGTAGAGATAAAGATTTAGTAATAAATGATACCACAAGAAACTTTTGTAAATATCCGCGCGGAATAGATGGACAAATGTAATGTGTTTTCAAACAACATATGTGATTCATTGCCCTTGGAAACGTGGAATTGATTTAATTTAAACTTTTGACTTCTTTTTTATTTCAGAGTATACAAATGGAGAAGTATCTGCTTGGAAGAAGCGATATAATGTCAATGTCAGATGCGGATTTCAAGACAGATCATCGATTCCACGTCAATTCCATGGTAAGTCAACAAGTTTTATTAAATATCAATTCATGTTTTCTGATCCGTTTGGACGGTGAACTTTGAGTTTTATTCGGTTGCATTTACCTGTATATGGATTTCTATATTCGTACATGGAGAAACTTTTTCTCCTCCTCCTTGCATCTCGTTTTTGGCGTGACTTTTTTTCTTGATGTTCTAAATTTTTAAAGAATGCCACCATGAAAGGTTGTTGGTTCACGTGATCTTTAAAACCCATCAATCCAATATCCTTGGGCTTTACTTCATGCACTGTACAATAAAGTATCGTAATAGTCAAATTTATATGTATCTACGCATAGAATATGTAACATAAGTCAGTACAAAAAAAAAGAAATTTTTAATATTAAGATATGGAAGTAATTGGATTTTCCCAAGTCTACTTAATATATATAATTAAATATAATTCATATTAAAATATAAGTTGTAAAATTTATTCATTTAGTTTGACAGTTATGTACATAAATATAAAAATTACGTAATTTTGCTCATGCACAAATTAGAAAATTAATCCTTTTTTCAGTGTACTAATAACTATTGTATTTATCTTGCATTATCTACATGTGATAATGGCAAAACTTTAGAATTAGCAGCAGTTTTTCGTTTAAAAACAAATGGAACTGCTTTTATTACTTGCACGATTATTTTCAGTATTATTAGCATTAAACATAATTTGACTTTATGAAAATAATCGTGACAATTGGATGTGAAATGCTGACAAAGAAACGATTCCAGATTTTGATTATAAAAGACTTTTGTTTAACTTACGAATATCATTATGTAAATGAATGGAGTAATAAAGCCCTTTGTTATCTTGGGGGTTATTAATCCAGTGCTGAAGAGGATCCGTTACGTTTAGCGAGACCCAACCTCGCTTCTTCGTAATGTTAACGGAATCGACAAACTGCATTTCTCGTTTTCTAAAAAAAAATTAAAATATTCCACGTTATACTAATGTGCGAGCAACTAATGATGGACAAAAAAAATTGAATTCATTCTCCCTTTTATTGTCAAGTAATGCAACAGTTTATAACGCTTAAAAATGTTAGTTACAATTCTTACCCATTCTCTATTTGCAAAACACGGTAGACCGAAATTGAAAATATCCCGGTGAGATTAACTTTTCTGGCCATTTTAATGTCGCGATAAAGTCTGAGCTCAGCCCCGAGTATTAATTCTCCGGCTGGAATTTCCGATACGTCGAACCATAATCTTTTGCCACGGCTGTGCCTTATTCCATTTACTTTACGTTCTAAAATATAATTAATACTTGAGAAATAATATTTGATTATAATAAAGTACTCCATATTTAGTAGACAATCCTTTAGTTAAGTAACATTGCACCATACTGGCGCGACCCGCAGTTGTTACACATGTAAAAATAAAAGTATATGTCATATATATGATTTGGACCATACAAATGTCCCGTATATATATGGTTTATAAGCATATTATGTGGATCTTATATCGTATATATAAATCTTTTTCTAGAAATTTCCCTAAGTAATTATTACGGTTTGCGATGGTAATTATTTGTGAGTATAATAATATATTTAAATATTTCCACAAATAAGTATAAACGCTGGAGTCTTTTTTTACACTTCTAACATTCTTGCTAATGTTAATTGTTGATATAAATTCATATTAGAATTTATTTCAGGTATAAGATTTTGAGAAAAAGAATTGGGGTGAATTGTCATCTTTCTTGCAACTGGAGAACGTAATGGACAACATTAAAAAAGTACAATTACACTTAAAGAGATACTTTTATAAAAGATGCAAGCATTATGAATATTCTTTTAATGTTCGCCAACCTATGAAGTTTTCATATCATTTGTTATTTTACTTCTTTGCAGCGTTGTTATATCAAGCTGCACCTTCAATTTACTAGAAACATTATCATTTGTAGCAATTCTTTTTTTCTCGGTGTAACAGTTCATCGGTGTATGACAATTCTATATTATATTATCTATGAGGTATTACTATAATTTACTTAAAGCGCCGTAAAAGTTTATAGAATAGAAGTAGTACTTTTAAGCTACGAAATACATGAATATATTTGAGATAAATGTCTTTTTCGTCAATTACTCCAAATGCTATATTACTGGAAAGCTAGATAAGTTCTCGTTCAAATTGAAATACAGTCGTCAAAAACAATAATAATAATAATAATAATAAAAAATAAAATGCCAATGTGAAAAGAGGTCGATAACTTTCAGGCTTATTGTTCATTAAGGCAAACTACACACTGGGCTACAAAAGCGTGCTCCGTTGAGAAAACTTACTGCGAGGAGAAAATGTCATAATGACATCACTCTGGTCAATTGTTTTGAAATCCTCACTGCTGATTCCGAACTCGTCGTCCTTATCCCGGTGCTTGCTACCATTGTCCAATGTATTTTCGTAGATGTCCAACAAAAATTGCGGCGCCGCTTTGGCGACCTGTCTGGCGGGCTCGAGGACATTGCGCGGAGGCCTGTCCGGCAGACCGAGCAAGTTCAGCAGCTCATCCTCGACCTCCCTTTTCTCTTGCTTCGTGATCAATCTCTGGACAACCGTCTGATCCACACCATTATCCACGTAAAGTCCGCTCAGTCTGCTGGCCGTTGCGCCGCAGTTGCCGAGGCCAAGGCACAGCACCGCGGAAATCGCTATCCAAAGTCGAATACCGAACAAGCGCCACCCGGTCGGATTCATTTTCTTCTCCTTCTTCTTCCTCTTCCTCCTCTTCGTCCACTTTGACGGCGACTTTTCGTCGGCCCCAAAATTGCCTCGGTCGGTCCTGATTGTCCCCAAAATGACCGGTTGAAAAATTCCCCGAACGTCCTTGCCCCGCGTGTCCTTCGCTCGGACTGTCCAGAGAGGAATAAAAATAACATCAAATGGGTACCAAATTGGAGAATGGCCCATAAGTGAGGGAACTGCCAATCGGTGGACCCCGCGGTTGTCTAAGCTTTGTTTTAGAAGAGGCCGGACGACGTGAGTTTCGGTATCCTTCTCCTCTTCCTCCTCCTCCTCCTCCTCTTCCTCTCCTCTTTCTCTTCTCCTCGTCTCCTCCTCCTCCTCCTCCTCCTCCGGATTCCCGAGCCCCTCCACCGAAATCTTTATCTCGTTCACTTTCGTTCTTCCTTCACGTGAACGATTTTTCTTTTGTTTCTCATCCATGGGTCCTCTTTCTCCGTCTGTGCGGTAGGTGGGCGTTATTTGTTTGTCAGAATTTACGACGCTCTTGATCCGACAATGAGACGTAAAGACTTTCGGGTCTTCTTTGATGGTATCAACATTGCAACGCTGGCCAGTCAATGATTCGCAGCGGAAACATTTCATATGTCGCCGATAATTATTCTTGTTCCGTCCAAGTATCATTGTTAAATATTTCATAAGGCAAACAAATGCTTGGCCAATGACTCAGAATTGTAGGTTGAATTGTATAATTCTACGTTCGATAATGTTCTCGTTAAAATTGGTGTATTATTGATTTAAAGTTATCGAAAGTTTTAAATATTAACTTTAAGTTACTGTTTTATGTGTTACTCTGTGACCTCTAATGAACACATTACAATGACTATAATTTTAAAGTACATTTCAGTACGGGAAAAGAACTTGATTTCATGGATCATTAATGAGAACTTTTGTATTCACAAATAATTATTTCCAATTGATGATCTACCCTTCTCAATGCAAACTTTTAAGTTATATTTATCATTCATCGCATTAAAATAATTGTTGTACCCATATAACTCGTATTTGATATTCTGTTGCTTATTCACTTTATTATTATGCAACAATTATTTATCAATTACTTCGTCTTGATAACTTTTACTTTCGAGACATACAGTTTCATTATATTTCAACTGTTGGCAATTCATTCGTTGCGAGATAAGAGTGTATATGTGCGGTCTGTACTGGAGGAATGCGCGGTGGGTCCAAGCTTCGACCAATTCCTTCCGCTCTTTTTCTACCTGAATGTGATTAAGAGCTCAAGAGCAGGGCCTTCTGATGGATGTGAGTCAGCGTCTTCGGACCAAACAGACTACTGTGTCTTTATTCCACCTGTTTAACAGTACTATATTAGATGTAAATACTTACATAAGAATGCAAATGATTTAGGTACAATTTATAAAGTTTCAATAAATGTCGAATAACTTGATGGAAAAACGTATGCTTGGATTATTTAAACTTTAAATAATAGCTGTAAAGTTATGTATTAATTATATTATTTTGTTTAACAGTTAAAGTATTTAGCATTTGTTAAAACATTTTGTTTAAACAGTTTATTAAAATAAACTTTTTGTAAATGATTAAGATTGCTTTATTGAGCATAAATG
Organism: Leptoteleia sp. ZL-2020; assembly: GCA_022817305.1. Classification (NCBI taxonomy): domain Eukaryota; kingdom Metazoa; phylum Arthropoda; class Insecta; order Hymenoptera; family Scelionidae; genus Leptoteleia; species Leptoteleia sp. ZL-2020. The sequence goes on from JABFPN010002356.1 coordinate 16,006, forward strand.
ACTATGAAGTTGAAAACGTAATGAGAAGAGAAAGGGATTCTGCAAAGGGAATAAGAATATGTAGGTATATATCTTCGTTTTCAATTATCTGCAGAAAAATTGTGGGTCTTGAAGAGGCCACTCAAGGGTCTCTCATGAATAGCATGAAAGTACTTTTGCAAAAGTAATTACCATTACCTTTTTGTTTCATCCGTCTTTGAATAGGTTTTTTATTAATACAATGGTGTACTTATTTGAACATATTTGTTTTTATAATTTATTTATAATTAATTAATAATTTTTATTTAAATAATTATGCACTCTGGAAAGTAGATGAAATTTAACTGTAATTATTATAGAATATCAAATATTAGAAATTGGAAGCTTACTGTAAACAAGAAATATTGCCGAAAATTTTAATAAATGCATATACAAATGTTCTAACAGTCTTTTTTTTCTAAAAAACTAAAAGTCTTTCACCCACTGTTAGCATTTGTCATGAAAAATACTATTTTCAACATTCGAGCAAGCTCTCTAATTATAAACTATTCATATTACATAATGTTTCCAACGTTTTGTAACGTATTTTCGTATTATATAACATATAAATAATTACATGCAAATATATTAATATTTATTTCAAGAAATTTTATTACACACTTTTATATTCTGAAATTTCATTTTATTAAAAAATAAATAATGATGTAATTTATTTACACACAATATTATATTCAACAAGAATAAACCTTTAAATGAAATTCAAAGAAATAAAAGCAAATGACTGAAAGGAGTACTAAATAATGGTACAATTCATTGTTCAGTTTGGTTGGGTTTTCGCTTTGGTTGCTCGATTCCTCAGGTTAATAATAAGTACCGTAATATTGTCCAACGACCCTCTGTAAATTCAAATGATTTAATTATTTCATTTGATAAATTACGAATTAATTTATTGCGTTAACATTCAGAATGATTTTTATAATATGTACCTGTACAAACTTTGAAGAGTGATACTCTTCGCTCCAAAATATGGCTCATCGATGTGCTCTTTAATGAAAGCAATTGCTTCTTCATTGGAGAAAGTATCCCACAAACCATCTGTTGCGAGCACTAAAAATGTTGGATTGTGATCCTTTAGGTCGAACGTGAGTATATCAGGATCAGCAATCACCAACTTTTTGTCTTTCAAAGGATAGTCTCCTAATGCTCTAGATGTTGCTAAAATCCCAGCGACCCTCCATACTCCGTTAAAAGTCACCACTCCACCTGCTTTATTTATTCTCATCTTTTCTCTTTGCTAACCAATTGCAACAAATTATTAATTATCAATATTTCATAAAGTCAATAATTATGAAATTTCATATTAAAAAAAAATATTAGTAAATATTATTGAAATTAGAAATAAAGTCGTGGATTTATTAAGAATGAAATCAATTGTTTTAATACCTGTTGCGGTTTGTGATCGAATGAAAGAGGTATAGCATTGCCTTTTCCATCGCACATTACTCCACGAGAATCTCCAACATTGGCAACAATTAGTTTATCATTTTCTATTAAAGCGATCAATGCTGTAGTTCCTACAAAAAATATATTTCAAAATATATGTACCATAATTTTTAAATTTTTAAATTAAATACAAAACAAGTTAATTAAGTTAAAATGATTGTTTAAATCATGTTTAAATCATTATAATTACCAGCAACATCCATGTTTTTCTTCGCCGCTTCAACAAGTAACCTATCTACAGCTAAAACTTCATCAGTCAACAATTTGCTATAATTTATTTTATTCCCATCAAGATAACTGGCGACGTTCACTTTTTGCGGAGAATCCGATGGTTTACATGGCCTTACCTTAAAAATACAAATCAAACCTTTTATATTCCGACTGTTATTTATTTTGTTTGCTCTATATTCATAAATACTATTTATCGATTAATATCATTTTGAGAAAACATAATAATTTGAAGATTTATCTAAGAAAACACAACGTCCATTTTATATCAACAGAATCTAAGATTTCGAATAGGCTAAAATTAAAATTTTTCTATAATTATAATTACTTCACGAGTGATGGGTCTGGAGATGCTTTCAATCTTATTTAGCAACTCGGGATCAGTAACGCCCACGTGTTTCTTCATGCAATCGTCCGTCAGCGAAGTGCTTGCAGTTTTCCGCAACTCTTTCCTCGAGTTCAGTTCTTTGTTTTGTTTCTTCTCGTCGTCATTATTTGTCGATGTATTGTCATTGTTTATACTATTAACAGTTTCTACTGATATTTTTCCATCAATTATGTCTTTCAATTCCATTATTCTCTTATGTATATTTGGTATAAGTTTATCACGGGCATAATTAGCTGCAAACTATGAAATGAATAAATCTTTAAATAATCTCCATTACTTTACAAATTTTAACAGCAAACAATTAAGTATAATAAGGAACATGATACATAAAGTCATAATAAAACTTTTTGTTGAAATCATTTAAGTTCATTTATGATAATTGATTGTATGATTGAAGATCAAAAATAGTAAATAAGTGATTGATTGTTAAATTACAATTGTTGCTAAACGAGAACTATACTTAATTTTCAAACATAAATAAAATAATGAAGTTTATATACTAACTTCTCCTCCATGGCCGTCAAAGATGGCAAATAACGAAACTCCAGTGTTTCCGATTTCTTCATTCAAAACGAAACGATCTTCCATACTTTGCCTGTGACCTTGAATGGCGTAAACGGCGGCATATTCCTGTTTTAATTTCCAACTTGATAAATTTTCAATTGATTTATCATACAAAAGGTGTAACGTTGATACCTGGAAAAAAAGCATTGATTATAAAACAAAAACAAATTTATATTTCACACATAAATGTTTTGTATATTTTTTCACAGAAGATTAACTTTGAAATATTAATCACATTACTTTGTTCATGTGATAATCACTGTTGTAAGAAATTATCGAAAAATCTTAAACACTGTTATTTATGCCAAGACATGCCAATTGCGTAAAAACAAAGATATCTGGTGATGCGATCTATTTTTGTAAGCGTATTGTGGTTATATTTGAATCTTTATGCATACGATTTGTCATTAAGTTGTCAATCAATTAATTAATCAATAATTAATCGATCGATAACTCATTAATTACAAAGTTGCATGTTAAAAGGCAGCACTTACCTTAGACGTTGTACGTCCAAGCGTATAATGTATTTTACCAATAAGCACTCTACTCCAAATGTTAACCACTTGTAAATAAAACAGTGTGATGAACAGCAGCAGCGCGCAGATGATCACTTCGGGTTTAAGTGCGTAGGAGCGCAAAACTCGCCAAAAGTTTCCAAAAGGCATGTTCACTCCTGAATTCAAACTGCTTGGTGATCCTATCGCGTACTTTGACATCAATTTCAGATAAGATAAATATGTCTAAAAGTAAAATAACAGTTTTTTTATTTACAGTTTGACATTTAATGATTTGCCAGATATATAATAAAATCATATATACTTTTTATTTCATTAAAACGTATATTTTTCTTTTTTTGCACATTAAACTTCAATGTTTGAAGATTGTCTTTCATTTTTGGAACTTTCAATTTCCCTTTCATTGAAGAGATGCTTTCATTTGTACCAATGATAACAGAATAAGCATATATAATAACTGCAGAATTTTGTTATCATCTTTTAAATAAAGTTAAAATCCACAGCTTACTTAAAGCATGTAAACATTAATTGCATAATAATCTTGATTAATTGATTATATAAATTCCATTTTATGTTGCAATTAATTACATACTTTTATAATTCTTAGTATCATATCATTATATTAACAGGAAGTTATTTTGGAACAGATAAGACGAATTATTGTATGCAAAGAGTGGCACTTTTATTTATGCCACTTATACACTCTTTTGTCTCAGCACCAGTAAAGATAGTTTCTATTGAATAATCAAGTGTTAAAACAAATTGCTACCAGTATACTTGTATTTATGTACAAACCAATTAGTTTTGTTATCTAAAATTATTCACCTGATAAAGTAGCTTATCTTCGAGTTCGTCATCCATACTATGCTTGAAAAATCTTTCAACTTCTCGGAACACAATGACCCCTCAATAATACATTAAATAAGGCACCAGGCAGTCATATCCTTTGGTATCTCTGCATTAATTGTTTGTGCAAATGATTTGCACCTAGGAAATTATAAAACATATAAAATTGATCCTCAAGATGTTCAGAAGATGACTTGAACATTGATGAAATCGAATTTTGATTCTAAATGATTAATAAAGAAACAAAAATCCACTAACAAATATTCTTTTTTAAGTCAATGAATTAAGACCGTATAAAAATTTTATTTATACGAATCATTGAAGTGAAACTAACCTTTAAAACGAGCAAGTAGAAAATTGTGGAGAACCCTTGCTTCTCGACTTACGTATTATTGTAATAACTATTTCAAGTTACATCGCGATAAATACGTTTAAAAAATCCACTTTGGCTTCTTCTAAGGTTTCAAAAATCGTGCGTATATTTTAATAAGCATATAAATGGTATTATAAGAAAAACAAATGTAAACAACTTGGTGCCCCCAACTCGTTAGCACCAAGTTTTAATAGTATAATATTTGTGCGAGTTATTTCCCCCGAATAATGCCATGTCTGATACGAAATTAAATCAACTGACGAGGCAACTGGTCAAGTGTGATATGCCATCGAGCTCATCCGCCTCAACACTCGTTTTGTAGAGAAGAAAACTTCCGGGTGGAGAGTATACAATTATTTTTAAACGGGCATGTCAGTAGATGGCGATAGTTGATAGCTGCAAACAGTTTTGTCATAATTTATTTTATGCGCTGTCATAATTCAAATAATTTATATAAAGAGTGACTTATAATATAATAATGATGTTTATCATTGATTAAAGACAAAAATCAAACCATAAAATAAATATTCTTATTGTAACGTGAATAATGCCTAGTGTAACACATAAAATAAAATGTAATATAAATTAAAAAATGTTAATATGTTTTTAATATTGTATTACATTTTATTTTGTGTTTAACATGTTAATTTGTGGAATTCAAGTCGGTGTACACAAATAAATTGTAAAATAGAAAAAAAAAATTCTTTAAAGTTTATCGACTGAGCATGTCGTACAGATTTTGCTAAGTGAATAAACAGTGTCGTATTTCAATATTCTTAATTTTTTAAAAAGACAAATGGATTTATGCAATGTTTATTTTTGTAATAATATTTCCTTGTAATGACTTGTTGCAATATATATAATGTTATGATTAATATTACTCATTTCAAGGGTCTACAAATTTAAAAAACTTTCAATTACCTACTTAAACTCCTTATTAAGTTTTTATACACTTATATTTACTGCATATAACTGGATGAAAAAAGTAATCAAAGTACGTCACACGCTGAAGGAGGCGGAAGCTAAAAATAAACAAGCGTAAAAGAGCGATCAACCGCCGATGGTAAAGCGCGAAATTCATATTTGAATTGGGAATGGTACATTTCTGGGCCGTTTCCATCGCGACGTTAATTCGGATCCTAACCTATCCGCAGCAGTGGGTTCTTCTCGCGCGAGTGAGACGGAGACAATTGACAAGCAGCAACGCAGATCGCGGTCGACTTTTGTCGTGTCGCGTTGACAGTGGATAGTCAGTGGGGCCAGTTAACAAAACGTATAATGCGCTACTCGTGACGCGCCGACGGTAGCCAAGCAAAGGGGAACCCCGGGGAGAATTCGTCGAGCCAACACGGACGAGCGTCGCGGCGAGGTGTGTTGGTTGGTCGCGCGCCGAGGTGCGAGCTCTCGTCGCCCCTCGAGACGTAGTTGAGTTGTGTCGCATCGCGTAACGTCACTCGCGTATGCGGTGCGTGTGCGCGACCATTGTTGACACCGCGCTCGCCAAACATTCATCGTCGTCCTTGATCCCGCGATGACCAACATGACTCGCGCCACGCTGAGCAACCTCTCGCGCTGCCAGCTGTAAGGTTATGCGCGACTGACACACTGTTTTCACACACACACTCGCCACTTTCTCCATAGAACGTCGTAAGTCGCTTTCATACTTTGTTTTTCTTTTCAATTATTTTTCCTTTTTCCTCTCTTCCTCTTTTTACGATCCCTCGCGTAAACTTTTACTTCTCATCAATCGATTCGCTCTTTTTTCACCTCCTTCCTCCAGTTTTGGCTCGCTTTGTTTTGGTTCTTCGAGTGGGGGGTAGACGAGCTCTGGCAATCCCATTTGCATCACTTGTCATGGACATTGCACTGGCTCCATGAATTAGTTTTCTTTTTTTTCTTTTGTTCTTTGCATTGTTATTCTTTCCGTTTATTCGACACTTCTCTTTTTCCTTATCTCGCCGTTTTTATTTTGTCTTTTTCTTTTCAAGTGGATGGATTATGTTTTTCAGAGTAAATTGGTGATCATGTTTCAGCAGTTTAATGGTTTCCTTAACTGTAAATCGAGTAGTTGATGTGATTACTTTTTCAACATTTTTATTTTTAATTGCTAGATAAGATTCTTGATTTTGCAATATTTATAAATAGTACAATTGTTAAATGGCTTTCAGGATCTTTACCAATATTTAATGACTGTATTGCTATTGAAACTTTTATTGCAGTTAATTGTTTTACTTCTTAATTAATGACACAATAATATAGTAAATAATCAATATAAAATATTAAAATTAATTTATTGTTATGTATTATGTAAAGTCAATGTATTAATTGACTTTTGATGTATTA
>JABFPN010002357.1:0-22732 GCA_022817305.1 Leptoteleia sp. ZL-2020
AACAATTTATTTTACGAATAAATAAATTGAGGTTAACTGTCCTTTATAAAATGAATTCGTATATTTAATGAAATAAAATGCTGTATATTTGACGAAATGCTTCAATGTTGATTTTTATAATCATATTTTACTTTTATTATTTATATTTAATAGTATTAATATTATTGCATGTAATTAGGTACATCATGGATGACTAGTTAGATATAGTAACTAGTTACATATAGTATAAATAACTATATGTCGTGGTTGCATTAACTGGCATAATAAAGTTACAATAACTATTATTAATATAGTAAAATAAACAATATATCATGGTTAAAATAACTATTTTAATATAGTTATGACAACTACGAAATTGAGTTACAGTAACTATATTGTATGGTTAATGTAGGTATATAATATAGTTACAATAACTACATACTATAGTTAGAGACACTGAACCAACATAGTTATTGTAACTACACGCCTTTGTTAAATGAACTATTATATTAGTTAAATTAACCATACAAACCAAGAAAATTTTAACTATTAATATTATGGTTATCACGGAAACTAACCATATAGACTTAGTTATCACAACTATTTTTTTTCTGAGTGTATACTTTTGCGCTATTCTAGTAATAGCTTCTAGTATTTCTTTATCATTTAAGTGATCTCTAATTGCTTTTAATGCAAAACAATGGTACATTATGTTTAACTGTTACAGCAATATTTATTAATAAATTACTAGATTTGTTTTATTCTTAAGATATACATGTTAAATTATATGTTTAAATAGAGTTTAATTGGTTATTTATGAATTAAACTGTTATTATTAATCATGAATTTAGTTTTTCAATCAAACTATTTTGAATATACTCGCAAGATCATTTCAACAGTAGCGTTATGTCAAATTTAAGTTAAAATAAATTTATTTCTTCAAAACTTCTAATTTTTAATTTTATGATTTGATTTTATTTAATCTTACAGCTTGCAATGTAATGGCCTTTATAAAATTTTATATTAATAAAGTTTACAAGGGATTGTAAGGGTATTTGATGAGAGTAATTTTCAACATTAAATATTTTACGACCTTCGGCAGTTTAATAGATCCGTCGTTTAAAAGTTAAAATATTCAAAATAAGACAGTGACGTGGATTCTTGATAAGTAAAATTAAATAATAAAGTATTTTTTTATGAATATATGTAAATTAAGAAAAAATAATTATGAAGAACTGGGGAACATAAACAACGTTTATGATTTTTTTTTTATTTTTTGATAATAACAAAAAATGGCAACCTAAATTAATTATTAAGATACACATATAGTAATTAAAATTAAATTTCTTGCTACCTCACCGATTTCATTTTATAAATTATTAAATTATACGTACATTTATGTAATGACTTTTATTATTATTTTATCAGGAACAAAGAAGCGAATCCAGATTAGACACGAAGAAATAATTACAATAGAATAAGGAATTTGAAGCTAATTTGAATTTGTACTAAACATGTTGGAGCATTACTGAAAGAGTTAAAGTAAATCTATTAATATTTATTGGAGATTAGAGCGATAAAAGTATGAAACAATTTGCATTATATGAATGCGAAAATATGAAATGATGAATGATATTTTGAAGGAAGTTGATTTAAAAATGTCAGAGGCGGTCCACAAACTGTTCGAAGGATTGATGTCGGTAATTCCTTATGAATTTAATCGGTACCCCGATTGTATAATACAGCGGTAAATGTAAACCAAAAGTGACTGTTCAGAATCAACGTGAAGGAATAAATGAAATGTAAAAAGAGGCTAGATCGGCTACGATCGGCCATTGTTAAATATCGCCATCGATCGGCGACGACGGATCGAATGCAACGCGGCTTGAATACGAGGCTAGATCTTGCGTTCGCGGATGAATCGATGTGATTTCGATGGCGATCGATACTCGGAAAAGTGAGCTCCCCTTGTATGAGATAAATCTCGCGCAAGCCGGGCCGTGAGAGAATCTCAGAGATTCGTTCGTACGTACCTGTACATCCGAAGCGAGTCAGCGAACCTGTGCGACGTTTTATAATACATTTTATTTTATAATGAAGCTACGCAACAGGGCAAAATATATATTGCAGTGCACTTCCGGCGACCAACATGGCAGCGCACCGAGGCTCGGAAAAAAGACCGCGGCAATGGACATGAAAAAGATACGCGCGCTCATCGAATTACGGAAAACGATTTTGTTACATGAATTAAACATTTGTTTAAAGCCAGTGTTAAATTCATCATATTCCTGGCCTTAAACAAACTTCGTCCACCGACGGTCTCATACATTATGGAAAAATTGAAATCGACTTTGGAAGATACTTGATGGGTTTTTCAGCTACGCAAAACATTCTTTTCCTTTTCACCCAACAAAACGACCATTTTTTCGATTTCGATAGCCGTATTGTTTCGTAGTATATCTTTACTCTCCGAATGAAACAACTAAAGCCTGAAAGCAATAAGAAATAAAGGTTGTTGATGGTACCTTCATATTCAGTTATACTAAACTCATAGAAAAATTTAATACATATTAACGTAAAAATATTTAAAAAATATTCACGCTACACATTGAAATTGTAGTGTTATTGTGTACTTTTAAACATTGTGACATTACATATTACTTTTTAAAATATTTGTGTATATATAGAACAATTATCTTTCAAAACAAAACGGAAATTAGATGTAATTCCATTTGACAACTATTGCGGTAAGTTGTCACGGTGAATAACCATAAAATGCAACATAATACAACCAAAATATGCAAAAATAATACAAAATTTCCCATCTTTCAAAGCACTATTATTCTGACTACAATTTGAGTATTACATTTACACAAAGAAAAGCATTTGCACTAACTAAATCCTAATTGTATCACTTGCATTTTGATAAAAAGTTTTGGTTATTTTAGTACCCTGCCTTTTTAGTGAAACACAAATACATTTTCTTCATAATATAAGACATGTAAAAAATACAGAATCCTACACACAGTTACCCCGATTAAATTGTAATTCTTTTTGCGATTTATTCGCGACATTTTTCATTCGAGTGCAGAGCAACAAAAAAAATCTACGGTAAAGGTTGTGATTCGCGCTAACGAGTTTTCCCGGGAATTTCCCATCCACATCCAAGAAAGGTACACGTTTGGTTTAGCCGCAGAAATCTCGATCCTCAATCGAGACGTGCATACGGTAAAAGACTCTGCAGAAGATCAGGTTGCCATAACGAGAGATTCGATTGTCAACCGTGACTGCAGGTACCTGCATTGGCTTCTCGTATAGCCAGTTAATTATACACCGTATCAATCGGAAAAACGGTTCTCGCCACGAGATTGCGCTACGACAAGTCATCCTCCAGTTGTAAACTCGCCAAATTTATTAGCGGCGATATCTAATTTCTCTTGTTGATCGATTAACAACGCTGTCTGTTTATGCGTCGCACATATCATAATGCCTATGCTTTATTTCAACGTGTCATAGCAATGAAATCAACAGATTCAATGAATGAAAATTTTAAGGAAAACAGTGGAATCCAATATGCAAAATTAGTATATTTCGTAATATGATGTCAGTTATTCGAAATATATGTTACATAATGCTCATTATAACAAATGATTATTTAGTAATATATTCAGTAAATAAAATAGCTTAAGAATTTACAATTCGTGAAACTAGATTCACGCATAGTGCCAATATTGAAATAAAAATATTTTCAAAGCGGAGTCTATTTGAACTTTTCAAATACAGTGTATTGTTTTGCAATGTCTTTTATTGAATAAAGATGTATAATTCTCTTTTTTCTATAAATAAATTACCAACGATGACTGCCGTATTATTGTAGTTTACGAGTGTAGAAAAATGCAAATGCTCGTGAGACGTTTACACCAAATGCCAAAAGAGGTGCACGGTAATGGAAAACCGTTAAATTATATTTATTATTGCATTAATAATGTCAGATCGGAGCAAAGATACCTTCCTACAGGAGCCGGAAATAAACTACCAAATCCCTCTTCGTCTCGTAACGGTATCAACATTTGAGATTTAAAGTCAGAGTTATTTTTCCCGCGAGAGAAATTTGCGCCACGGGCGTTTCGATAAGCACCGACACAATAATGCGGATTTATTTCTCAGGGTTTTTGACTTTTTATCTCGCGTTTGCACTTTTATTAATTTCCATAGAATTGTCATAGAATTATAATTCTAAATATAGTGCATACGTTATATAAGTATGTCCAGTAGTTACTTGTTTATGACATTGTAATGTAAATATTTAATATTTAATCTGGATAATGTGATAACACTCCGGATAAAGTAAATATTTAATATTCCGACTGGACCATCACTGTTCCACTGCTTCACTGCTTTCTAAGTATGTCTAAATACGTTTATGCAAAATAAATTAACATTTTGTTGTTGTTCATTAACCGTTAGATTATGAGTTTATAAACATCTGTTTCTGCATAAAATGGAAATGATTTTTTCGTGAGCAATTAAAATATGTCATGATTGAATAATCTTAGAAAAACACAATGTTTTGTGTAAACTATTGAATACAAACAAGCTTAAGTGTAAGTGAAACATAAATGGATCCGAAATCCAAGGTAAACCAACTAGAGTGGAATACACGAGGGACTTTGAAACTCCCACAGTAAATATTTCTAGGAAATTTAATATAAACGATGAGCTTGATGTTTCAATAATCTCTCGCAAACTTTGTGGAAGAACTGCAAAAGAACAAATTCTAAATGACAACCTACATTGGTGAGATGAAAGATTTTCAAAACACGAAAATGGATACTTGAGAAAAAAGAGTGAAGAAGTTAATTTACTATTTTTTACACTTAATTATAGTTTGAAATATTACAAGCATGAAATCTAAGCGGCATTAGCTTGCGATTCGAGTAGAATTAAAACTATTATAATAAAAAAATTTAAAATATAATAAAATAGCGTTTAAATTCAAATAAATTTAAATTTGACGTTAAAGTAAATGTAAATGCAGCTACAATTTCTTCTTAAAATAGAATGGAAATGTAGTCTACTTTAAATGTAAAACTTCTCTTGTTATTAGTGGTAGAAATGTTTCTCTGTGTATTCATAACAGGAAACAGCGTCTATTTAAAATAAATAACATTAAGAAAATAATATCACATCGAAAGACAACAATAATTTACGAATAAAATAACACTTTGTTTTAAATTCGTATCAGATTTAGAATAAGCCCGCTGATTTTCTCGCCTCTTTCTTCTTTATACATTGCAACGAGGCGTTGTTTAAAAAATAAACCAAAACAGTATAAAAACGTGACATTCACTTTCTAATTTAATTAAAAGCGAAAAAGTGGAATAATTATTCCACGAAATTGATTTATACTTTGCGTTGTGGCGGCGATTCTGGGGTTTCATAAAATTGAAAAAAGTTTCGAGCTGAAAACATTGCGAAGCACAGCAGTTTGTCTCTCACATGCAAGCCCACAACTAGAATCCCTAAAACAAATTACCATTATTTACCGGCAGACTATCTTATTCATAAAACTTAATAAAACTACGCCCAATAAAAGCAAGAGTTCACTTTCCGATTCTAAGACTTTCCATTACTGCTGCTGGCAAAAAAGAAGGAAGGAAGGAAGGAACGAAAGAAAAGTCTCGGGCGTTTTTAGTCTCGTTTTTCATGACGCACTTCTCGGCACCGATCTTATTTCGATCGTAAAACGAGAGGAGGATCAAGCAATGTACAAGGTTACGCGCGAGCTTAATAGAGCCGAGAGTAGCTGAACCTTTATTCCGATCTGTACTGCTCGCTGCAACAGGAACACGATAATTGCGCGAGGGTAAGTTATGGCTGGCGGAAATGACGACGCTGAAAAGGCAGGCCGGGGACTGCTCGTCCATCTCTCGGTCTCTGTCTCTCTTTCTTCTTCTATTGACATCGGGTATCCTCTCTATGCAAGCAGAAAGACAAAACGATGTGAGACGTGCACTTTGCCGTGAAACAAGAGAGTCGATGCTGAGTCGGTTGTGAAAGAAGTCGAGGAAGCCGTTGACCTATCGCAACGTATGCTGCGGACTGATTGGCTTCGTTAATGGTAGCCATTAACGGTAATGGGTCAGGAGGTGTCAGAGTGAGAGCCTTCGTTACAAGTCTCCTCGCCATTCTTTGTCTTAAATACACGATTATTTCGAACGACGCACCTCTTTTTTTCCTTACTCCTTGCTCCTTTATTTTATTTTGCGCTCCCTCAACCGGATTCTATCAGATTTCTATCATTCATCCGGGTTGAAACATTGTACAGAAAATTAGTAATTAATGTGAACGGAAATTCGTCAAGCAAACGATTCTCTGGAATTTCGTTTATTGCTTTGAAGTAAGACATTTTGCACTCAAATCATATGTTCGCACGTTTTCTTTCCCATATATCATTTTCTTGATGTTAAATATTCAGGGAAACAACACGAAGATGAAATTTCAAAGTGAACTTTTTCACCAATTTAACTGAATGAAACGTGAATACTGAACTTGGTTTTCCAATTACATGAAATAACTATTTATTTGATTAATACAACAATGTGCGAAAGTGAAAAATTGTCCTCATTCATTTTCACGCGGATTTGATTCATGCCAATCACAGCATGGGCAACCTTCAGATAATGAGTTCCAAGAAAGGAATTATATCACGTTTGTGAAGTTCACGTAAACACGCGTGGTAATCAACGCGAGAATGTTGATGAACGAACGAGACATCGTCGACTTCTGCTTCAACTATCCATGCGAAAATACTCGTGTCAAAATAAGTTCTTACGCTCGCACTTTCCTGCATCGCCTCATCAAACATTCTCAAATTTAATTAATCTTACGAGAATATGCAAAAGGAAACAAAAGTTCTTTACTTAATATCAGTCTAAGCTCGACGGAGGGTTCGTTAATAAATTGCGAAAATTGTATATTGCACGGTAAAATTCCTCAATTAAATTAATGATCTACAAACATTTTTACTTCGTCATATCAATTATTCAACAGTTTACACGAGGGAAATAGATTATATATCAGTCTATATTTCTATTATATTTGACTATTTTCATTGTAATCGGAATATTAGCAAAAAAAAGTTACATGTACTCTATGTATCATATGGGAGTAGAACTTTTTTGGGCTCAAGTACGATACAGAAATTATCCTTTTATAGATTGAGTCTCTTGTAGGAAGTTCTGCTTCAAAATTAGTTTATAATATAGCCATTTTTAAATCGTGAACATTACGCATCAATGGATAATACATTATGAGTTCTTTACATATCTTGAATAATCTTATCTTTATTTTAACATGACATCACAATTTCGTTCACAATATAGGTTAGAATATTCACAATGTAACGCAAAACATATTCAGCGATATCTAGCCTTGTATCAACAATATTTCTCACGGTTTACAATCATAATTGATAAAAATGTAATATTCATGCCAGTAGAACATCTTGCATTTCAGCACATCGAACCCAAACGAATTTCGTTCCGCGCATTACTATTGAACTGTTGAGGGCCATAACCTTTAGTGCTTTAGTGCTAAAGAGTAACTGCAGTCGCCCGAGGATAAACTCGAGATGCAGTTCATGAATCCCATGATCAGGTCCTCGATTTGCACATCACGAAGTGGGTCGAGCCGCACGCTCGCGAGTGGCAATGAGCTTGCTTCGACTTTTACTTTGCTATGTAACATATTACGTGCGGGTTTTTTTTGAGCGAATTTTCAGCTCCCGCCTGGCCCGTCCATCATGCAAATGCATCGCAATATCGTACTACCCGTCGACTTGACTTCCCATGAGATAATCACGACTTTGGTACATCACAAAAAAATGTTTTTAAATTTAATTTTAATAATTAACAAGTTTTATAAAATATTATTCTTTCTATTGTATTAAATGCATTTAATTCTTTACATGTATCTACAAATGTAATTACATAGGATTAAAGTGTTCCAATTTTGAAAATAATGTTACATTTTACAATAAGCTATTTACGGTATAGATAAGTGCAACTTCACTTTGATATTTAGTTTTTACGAATAGACCTTATAACCCTAATTATTCTAACACAAGTTTTTATAAAATAATTTTGAGTGCATTAGAGAGAAAAAAAAGAAAGAAAAAATGAAAAGCATGAAATTAAATTTAATACACTCGATTATGTAAGGAAAATCATTTAAATCTACCACATACAGTTAAGTATGGTTATTCATGTAATCATGTATAATCATAATTATTTTTCCGAAATGTACAATGAGTGACTATAACGCACACTAAACAAACATAATTGAACAGTTCCCGTCTAATTCCGTCACAGCTTTTATCCCAACTTGCTAGAGTTATTCTACCTTCTTTAGAAAGTTTTAAAGCGCCTTATTCGACGATAAGAAGAAAGATGCATAAGAAGCATTTATACATAACAAAATCTACCAGTCATTTGGATCTTAAAAATACGTCGTTACGACAAACTCCTTGAGCTAGTGATTCAAAAGTACTTAAGGTTAATGGCACTATTTCATCTCATCCCTCCTCTTAATGAATAAGAGAAGTTAATGACGGGCATAAAAAAAGTTTCAACTTTATTCATAACTTCTTCTGCACTAAACTAAATTTCTTAACGCGTAACTTTATTACCTGAAATTTATTGCAATTTATTGCTTCCAGACGCCAATGTCATAATTACTGCTAACATACAAAATACTTAGTTTTTCACGCAATCGTATAATTTCAGCACAGAGTTTTTTTTTGTACAATTATGGCATTGTCAAAGAAATTTAATAAAATTATTAAACTTTTTAATTACGCTAAAAAGCTGATTGTTATTTAAAAATATTTGAAAATACAAGAATATAACGTAATACCGGATACAATCAAGCTATTTCATCGAATGACATTATTTTGTTAAAATAGATTATTCCAAAACAACAAATAAAATGAATACTTCATGGCTTACAAACAAACAATAAAAATTGCTCGTCTGATAACTTTTAGTGGCATTGCACGCTCCTAAAGTTAGGTGCAATTTCGTATGGTAAAGCAACCTTTAACAATTTGAATAGTTTGATTTTACCATTCAGTTGGTACAAATCGGTTTTCTCAGTATTCTACTTTGATGTTACTTCTCACCACATGTCAAAGGTAAATTAGAGTTTTCTCCCACGAGTAAAATTCGTTTAGTAATTTTCGATAATTTCCTTATATTTGCGATACCACTGCACGAATACCAAGAAAGTCTACAGTATTGGCAAAAAGTCGCTAATTGATCAAACCGAGAATGCCGTTGTTTAATTCCAATCTTTCGAGACGTCCGAGTCTTCAAAGTGTGCACAATGCGCGAGATAACCTGAAAACAAACAAACGTTAAATCATTCACGGTATTGCGCAGATGCGAGGTAAAGATACCTCGTCATTGTAAGTGAAACAAATTTGGAAAAGCAAGTTAGCTGAGTTTGATTGTGTAGCTATTACACGACACTCTGTACACGCACTTATCTGATTCACCGTAATGCAGATGTAGAAGCAATATACAGCCCAAAGTACTCGTATGTCTTTCGTCACGCTAGGGATATCCTGAATGTTCTGTTCTGTCCCGTGCTCTTTCGCGAGCTCCACTCACCTCGCGGTTAAGGTACCGTTAACTTCGGCACGTTCTGCTCCTCGAGGACGAAACAACTAATAACATTAATAACACGAGGATCTTCTATGGGTGGTCCCATTAGTACTACACCTTTCGATTGATCCACGTTTAAAACTTTTCCCATTCATTTGTACCTTCCAGCTTATGCATTAACTTAAAAGCGAAATGAATACAAATACTGGAAATATGAAAGGATACACCATACACCGCCAACATAGAGTCTAATATCATTTTATACACACACACACACACACACACACACACATATATATATATATACTCAATGAATGAATTTACTTTAATACGTGAATTATACCTCTTAAAAACAAAACATTTTGTTTCTTAGAATGCAACAAATTCAAGTTGCATTTTTCGAATTTAACCTCGATGCAAGTAAACTTTTCATAGTTCAGAAATGTGAACATTTGTAGGTGAAAGAACACCAGCACGTAATTTATGAAATGATTGCATGATTACGTTGAAGATTTTGACACATTTATTTTAATCGACATAATTCACAATCCCCAGTTCATAAGTGCTGTGAAACAATTTGAAACACTGTTTAAATGAATTAGAAAATTGAAATTATCAAAAAGCGCTTACATTGTGCATCTAATGAGTTGGGGTTGAAGGAAAAAGAGGACGATTCCCATGAAGAGCGCGCGCCACTAATTTGTAAACCATTACAAATGATATAACGACATTCGCATCGAGCAATTGATCACGTAAGCTAGTGGCTCGCGTCCCGCATACCGACGTCCGTTATTTATTTATATTGGCTAGGTGGTCAATTCGTTCACACGTGACGGAATTGCCTGTACGAGAATCGCCAGACTGTGGGATTATATGTATTATTATGATGTCAAAGGTTGCAAGAGTAAAATATTGCTCAAAACAGAATATGCACGCCGATAGGCGCCGTATTTACTTTCATCGACCCGCACGAAACGAAGCTAAATATTTGCTCAGCTTTATTTACTGGCTTCGAGACTTAGAGATGATTTAAAACTTCAGAAGGGATCAAATGTTGGCACATGTTACGTTACTGTAAATTATTTATCACATTCGACGTTGAAGAATGATGCGCAATCTCATTTCGCTTTTCAGTCATTCAGTACTTCGTCCGATTTAATCAATAAACCATTTTCTCGTCGACGATCTGTAGTTTGAATTAACCCTTTTGTACACTTCTCTTTTTTTTTTTTTTTATTTATAAATTACAATTCGCATTCGTTTAAAATTTTTATATTCTGTATTGGAGTGTCTTAAATTGCTTAAACACTTTATTATGTAGGAAACATAATTACGGTGAAGGAGTAATTCTAGATAAACGCCGCAGTATTGGTTGCTAGAATTAGAAATTAGAATGCTAAAAACGGCTAACATAAAACTGTGCGTTCATAAAAATTTTCCAAAGTGTACACTTTTCTTTTTAACAGTGGCGCCAGCAAAAGGCAAGAGACGTTCTCACGAAATGGTTAGGCGTGAAGGCACGAACCTTATGAGCTTCGCATTACAACTCGTTTGCGCTACATTTTCGAACCCGACGAATATTGGCAGATTACCTTACATTTCTTTTTCAATGCCGATGGAAAAGAAAATTGCTACTCTTGATATTTGATCGATGGGCAATTTATCGATCAATCAAATTCATGTTGCTCGATGTGTTATTTTTAGAAAGATAATGATAATTAATTTGGTTAACGCGAAGATGGAAATCATTTAATTATTCATTTCCTTAATTGCATTTGAATGTACGTTTGATAAGAGTGATGTTATCGAGTTATAAACTTGGGATTTAAGATAAATGAAAATGTAAGCATCAATGCGATCAAACGTTTTCCATTTAATTTATGGGATTTATAGGTTACTTCTCAGGCTGAATAAGCTCTAAGGACGAACTCAAGATGCTTCCTGAATCACGGATACAGTTGACCGGTTGACCCAGTATACAGTCAAGGTTCAAAACTCTTGTAAACGATAGGTAATAAATATTCCAATTATATACATAATATTACTTCACGTATTATAATTCATCGCCTGCTTTATATGACTTATTTATTAACGAATTAACTTCTTAATCAAATTAAAATACCAAACATGAGCATTAATTAATTTCATGCGCTTTAATGGAATGGGAATCAATTAATTTTCAGTAGTTGAATATTTTTCTTTATTAACATTGCTCGGTGAATAATCTAAACTTAATTATGATTGTTTTTTTTTTTTTAATGTAGAAAAAGGTTTGAGTATACTGCAATAAAAATGTACACAGCAATGTTTACTAAATGGTCGAAAACAGTTAGGTGATTAAATATTTTAAATTATTGAAAGAAGAAATTTAAATGATAATACATGAACTGAAATATTAAATTGTTAATACTGTATAAAAAGAATAGTAATTTCATGTAATATTTTAATGGATTTAATAAATTGTTGTGACAATAAATAATTAATATTTAGTGAAAAAAAATGGAATTGTTTTTACTGAACACTATATATATATATATATCTCCTTTTTTCTGTTGCATGATACAATTTCAAAACTCTTGTTTTCACAATCTATTATTGGATACTGTACAAAAATAAGATAAAGTAGTTTATAAGGTAAAACATATTTCCCAGTGCAACAACTCAATGCAAATGACACTGAACGAGATGCACGCTGGTAGAACAGACAAACCGTCAGCGGAAGTACTATCACCAGAATGATGAATTATCGATTTCCATTGATTTCCTTGACTGTCATATTCTGTTTTTGACAGCTTTAAGGACAGGTTGGATTTGAAAACGATTATTCGTGCATTTTCGAATTATTCACTACAACTGACATGTTGAGAATAACACGCATGTCATAAATAATTGGCCATCGTAATTCACACGGTATATATATGCTACATATATAATCGAAAAGTGTAACTGATACATGAAATACGCGAAATACAAAAGACAAAATAACAGATTTATACAAAAGTTACACAGAGCAAAATAATACGTACAATTCAATAGTTTTAACGAACATTTCCCATTTTATGATAAAAAGTAATAATAATAACAGTAAGTTTAAAATATATATATGTAAAATTTTCTCTCTGAGCTATTTTAAACTAGTTACAAAGACTAAAATAAAAATTAGAAACTACAAAGCATATTCAAAAATAGTACCATGACGGTACAACCTGAATTATTAATTTATCAATTTTCACGTGTGTAAATAACTGAAACAAAACTCACGACCATTTAATCAATCAACAAAATATTCATTTAATAAATTTTATAAATGAATGAGTCATTACCAAAAGAAGTTGAACACTTTATTTATAATAAATTCTATAACTATAAGAATTATTTCGACTTTCGCTCTGCTGAAATATTCGCATTGAGTTGTAATGTACTTTTAAAAATTGTAATTGAAATGATATAAAGATATTAAATTAGTAATATAAAAGTACTGTATGTATTAAACAATCATGATATATCGTATTCCTACATTTACTTCCATTGAAAGCGTGATATAATAACGAATACATTATACATTGTAAATCTCTGCATTTTACAATAAAGTACACGATATATCACACGATACATCACACAGTATATCAATTCTTTGGTGTTAAATACCCAAAACACGCAAGTATGTTTAATGTCATGCGTCGCTAAACAATTAAGAATATTTTATTCGTCCAGTTTAATCGATAAAGCGATTCCTAGAAATCTGATTAAAAGCGTAGTTGCATGTCCCGAAATTGCGTTTATTTGAAAAACGATATGATCCTCGAATTCAATATGAAAAAACAAAAATTGGAAAAAAAAAATTGAAAATAAGCCTGAGTTACGAGCACGACTGTGTGGTCTTACTTTTCGACCCCCGGTGTCCGTTTGCTTCGAGCTTTACGCACAGGATTGCTACAACGATGCACCCAACGGGCACGTGTGCCGACCGGGAATGCGATTTTGCGAGTTCGTGTTAACGCGCGTTTCGTTTGAATTTATCGCCACGGGTTATCCTCCCGTAAGAGGCTCATAACATTCTACAATCCGGCCCAGTGATCGGGTGCTTTTATTCCTTTCAATTTATGTTCGTTTTGATTTGAAATCTGTTATACCGGTCTAACAGTTTATCTTACAGCGTGTCGATGATTTAGTGTTGCAAGTTTGAATTCTAATCTCTTTCATTTCAAATGTTTTACTATGAGATTGTTAGTGCCCTGAAAATATATTTGTAAAAGAAATGGATAAAATATATCAAATATAACGTTGAGATGTACACTTTTTCGCTTTAAACAAAATCTTCAATTTTAAAAATTATTTTTAATTCATATAAAAATCTTCTTATTCCATGAAGACTTATTTTAATCATTTTTTTGCCTGTATAAATGTAAAGCTTTTACGAAAAAAGTCGATAAGTATTAAATGACATTATCTATATAATCAACTTCATTCTGTAATATATTATTAAATATTGCAGATCAAGAATCGCAACAGAAACTCGTCAAGCTAAGTTATATAAATAATAATAAAACAACAACATGAAATACAAAACGTTACATGAATGAGATCCTATCATAGAACCCTTTTTTAATCAATTACTTTAATTATTATTTAATTTTTTTCTTTTTATAAATATGGATCTTCCTTTACATTATATGAAAATAAATGTTCGAGTCACACGAGTAAAGTTTGGCATAAGACATGAACTGTTATAATTGAAAAAGCAGAAGCATAATTTAGGAGATACAGTTCTAACTGGTTACAATACACGCTTAATTACACGCTGAACGAGGAAACTTTCTTCTAATAACCATTAAATACCTGCATAAGCACATGCTGAAAGCGGCTGCATTAGTGTGAACATTTAAATGTGAATACTTGCACATCGACTGTATTTTTTTGCACGAAGAACACGCGGATATAATGTTATTATTCTACCGTGTCATTAATATGAGATCTGTTATTGTAGGCGTAATAATGTGGGACTTGCAATTATGTGGATGCATGCGGATATGTCTTTATATGTAGTCTTTAATTTTAGTAGCTACTTACAACATCTTTGCATAATAATTAACATTGAAAAATGTACGACCATCATACCATAAACATGAAGAGTAACCAATTGCGACGACAATGCATTTCTCTTTTAATGCCCGCCGTAACAGAAAGGGGCAACCCGAGGAGGATAATAGAGACCGAGGGGGAAAGAGGGAAGAAGATGGATCGATGGTCGAATCCCAAATTGCAGTATCCGCGCGGTGGAAAAATGTTAATGATGTGGTCAAACTGGTGAAAATAGTTGCAATTGTTAAGTGCTCGGCATTAACGGACTGTGTCTACATAAGGCACGACCTGCGTGTACTCAGTGTCTTGTACGTAGATATGTAGCCTCAGCTAGATGCACGTAACGTGACTGTCGGCCGGCCCAACCGAGAGAGGCAATCGCCTTTCTTAGAATTAGATAAGTCCTTTTATTGGTGATCGGATTACAGTAGTAGTAGCAGCGCCACTAACAGCAAGTTCAAGGTTAGTTGGTTAAAAATAGACAGCATGCCGAAGCAGTTGCTGCTGTTGTCGTTGATGCTCGGGTGACCACAAACAGATATCTCCGAGCCAGGACAGGGGGATGTACCGAACTAGCGCCGATCTCATCTATAATGCTCAGGACTCGCTTCTGTTTCTTTCTCCTGAAAGTCATCAGCGTTACGGCTAAATGTTACCTCCGAACTGCATTAACCATCTAGGTTAAAATAAACTCGAGCCTAACCGCGCTGCTTTACATGAATTGCATATTTAGTATCTACGAGGATTTACATCCCAACGGTTTTTTTACCTCCGATCTAAACAAAGGAGTATTCTCTTACTGCATAAGTAATTAACCTTCTAACAATAACAGCATAAGAAAGATTCCCGATTAATAGTCAATCAAAGTTTGACACCTGATGAAAATAAGCATGCCTGAAATTGTCTGTTATTATTTGTAATAACGGTAATAATACGAGTATATATAGGATTAAAGATTGTATTTAAATTGTGGAATGAAGGAAATTAGGCAAAAGTGGATGGTAAATTGCCGTCATTATAAATAAAACTGATCAACATAGTTGAAACAGATGACAAAGGCATCTATTATGGTCAGAATGTTTATGAACTAAAATGGAGATGTCTTAAATTTAACGAGCGGGAGAAACTATAAAAATTGATTACGTCCATTATCTTGAGGAAATCACGAATAATTGTAGCCGTTTGATTTTATTTAAGAGTGTACGCATAAATCGAGTGTAGGTCGAGATTAAGATTATCATTGAATGCAATTCCGAAATCCAAGGAGATCCGTCCTTCGAGAATTTTTGCGACTAAATCAGTGGTTAGTTTAGAACTACGTATACCTATAAATTTCGTTCAGTATGCCATAATGTTCGTGGTACCTTTTAAACGTCGAAGAGTCCCTAAAAGGATAAGACTAGATAATGCGCGACATGTCTTGACTAAAATGTCACGGGCCCTAGGAGAAGATGTACAATTTGGGTCGTAGGAGGTCAATGCAACAGCGTCCCCAAAAAAGGCATGACTTTAATCGTCGTCGGATTATCACGGAAGAGGGACAACAACCGCAATATCAGTAATAATAGCAACGGCATAATGGATTCAAGATTCCGAATCGCTCACGTCGAGTTTTCCAACACGCGCCGCCTTTGAGCAACGTCGATAGGTACAAGGCTCGACAAGAAATGCGTTCTCAAGCGGGCGGCGCGAGTAAGGCATTGTAACGGTAACAGTGAACAGCAGCGTTTGTTTTAAAAAAGTACGATACCTTCCTTGCCAAGAAAGAAGAAGAAGAATAAGAAGCAGGAGATGATGATGACGAAGAAGAAGAACAAGAAGGAGAAGGAGAAACAAGACAAGTAGAAGTAGAAAGAGAAGGAGTAGAAGGATAAGGGGTAAATAAAATAGAAAGAGAAAAGACAGCAGAAGAACCTGGTGGAAGGTTTAAAAGAAGAGAAAATGTGTCTTTCAATTACCGCAACCTCGAAACTTGGAATTGGATGCCCGATTGTTCACAATATTTCTCTGCTTTGCACATACCAACAATGTAGGTTACACAATTTTAAGTTGTTTTTTTCTCATTTGTATACTAACACATTACTGTTACCTAGATCATTATTAGGTAATATCTTATATAATAATTTTGACTTATTTAGGTGGATTGAAATTAATTTAGGCAATTATTTTAGTTTCGATGTTGGATACTATTTTTACCGATTATCTTTCCGTAAATAGCTGTAAATTTTGAACAGCAGGCAAATATTTAACAAATTTGAAAATAAAATAAGCACGACGAGTTCTCAGTTTCATACATGTTCGAAGGAAAAAAGATGTTATTCGATATAACTGTAGTTGTAACATTAATGTATTGTTACACTTGCAGTAAGTTTTACTTCGATTATATCATTCAATACTATTTTTTATCTATCAAAGTATATAGAATTTTATAATTAGTCTTGTTTAAAAATTCATTAGCCTAACATTCTTAGGTGAATATGAATTATGAATTTAATCTGTATAACTATGTAAATTCGTAAGGGAATTAGTTCTAACATGATTTGTATAATTAATTTTAATGAAATTATAATGAAAAACTATTAGAAAATATTTGTAAACTGTTAAAATGAAAAGTTGATTATATTAATTAGAACGCACCGTTAAAAAAACACACGAACCAAAATAATACATAGATGAACTTAGACTGTAATAATTGCCAGTCACGAGTAATTCAGACTAGGATTAGTTTTTAATTTTTTGGATTCATTTGGATGTTGGAACGGTCTCTAATCAGTCTTCATTCTAACGGTTTTTATTTTATGAGTAATGTAAAAAGCATAGAAAACGTGATATGTAATTTAAAATAATTTTTAACATTTTACATAACAGTTATTTTTATTGATCTTTTTATCTTCTATTAATAAGGAAAAGGGGTCAGTAAAAAAACTAATAATTCCCTTTAAAAAACCATATTCTATAATCACATTAAAATACATCATCCTACCTTCTATTTACATTACCAGAATAATTGTTGCGTATTTTATATAACAACTGCAACTTCACATTGAGCTTTACTTTTCAAGA
The DNA here is from genome assembly GCA_022817305.1 of Leptoteleia sp. ZL-2020. Taxonomy (NCBI): domain Eukaryota; kingdom Metazoa; phylum Arthropoda; class Insecta; order Hymenoptera; family Scelionidae; genus Leptoteleia; species Leptoteleia sp. ZL-2020. The sequence continues at coordinate 17,790 of JABFPN010002357.1, forward strand.
ATGATGATAATATCAACAAAGAGAGAGGATTATGTAACTGAATATTTTAAAAATTTTATAGTGGACTAAACATTTAATAAAATATTATTTGTATAAAATAGTCAAGTTTCCATATTCAGCAATTAAATTAAATTAATACTGCGTAATATAGTTTTATAGCAGAATAATTTAAGAAAAGAAAAATGGTAGAAAATGGTGAAAAAATGAAACACTGATATTCATGTATACATAATATATATTTGTTTTAACTATATAAACCATTAAAGTTACATTCATAGTAAAAAAATGTATTCTGAAAGAGGGCAGGTATCGCGCAACAGACCCTCTTTCAGAACAACATTAAACCGCAGGACCTAGAGATGGACGACGACGTCGTATAACCTGCATTTTGCAGTCTATGGGGTGATCTATTAAGGCTACTTGACAATCATTTGCATAGAATAGAACAACGAGCGACAATTACGCAAATCGAGTTTTATCTTTCGGCATTTTCCAGATTCGTAAAACGAATAATAAGTTTAGATTAAAATGAAAATTATAATAATATTATAACTAAAATAAAAATAAAAGAAAAAAATCTACTTGAATAATATCTTGCATATACATAATTTCAAATCAAACAATATATGTATTCATTTATTAAAATTCTTTTATTAAAGGAATACATCACGTATATCCCACTCTCAATGTTACCAAGAGACTTGCATTTTCGAAAGATTAAAAAAATTGAGCTACAACGATAACAGGGAGTTTCGAAGAATAATTCTTCTTTGGAGGGATTTTTTAGATGTTCATCGCGTATCTCTGAAGGTTTATTAAGTAACTATTTAGACTGCAAAAATAACCTTCATTCATTTTTCAAATATTTAGCAATTCGAAAATCCCTTTATCTGCACCAAGTGCGTTGAAAAGAAAAAGAAAAGGAAAAAATTGAAGGATTTACAATGACTGGTAACAAACGAGATGGGTCTGGTGTACTTTAGCATTTGTACACGTGCATATATTCAAAAAAGATAAAATGTGTGTGAAATTTGATATTTCTTTCTAATTTTAGATACCAGAAATTGTCAACTAAGATAATCGCATTAAAAAATGTTATCACCAAGTATTTCTCTTTTCCTTTTCTTTTAATTTTTTTTTTATTTCTAGTTTTTTAAACGGCGCGTTTACCGATTCTTATAATGCTTATAATCTATATGTATAATTCAATATAATTCATTTCCACGTCAATATTCAACAACGATGCAGTTGACCATATTAAACTAACATTGACCTAAGGCTGCTCTGATTATTTTATAGTATTAGTCCTAAAACCGATGATGACATATGTATATATTTATACGTATTTATATTTATATATGTATTTATAGTCACCCTAGTGAACATATTCCCTGTTGACTTTTATTTAAAAAAAAAGAATATATATAATAAATATTTGTATTGATAAACTTTGTACAATTCTTAAAATGACAGATTTTTAAAGTGTAACATTATAAATGATCGCAATTGGCATCAACCAAGTTTTAATCTAAAGAAGATCCTTCTTCTTGACGTACGCTCTTGTAGTTCCAGCGCGATAAACCCTTACAAGATCGGTTACTTGAAGCTCAATATGATCGATGCCTATCAATGTAAGGTGGTATTTATGTATATCCTTTGTTTGAAATGACATAGCGGAACATATTCACGTCCTAACAAAGTTCCAATAAATTTTACTTGTAGCAGGATCCATTACCTTGGCAAATAACAGATCTTGACAGGAATTGCTGGAACTAGAATAACAAGTTCTCATGGTATTGTTAAGAATTATTACAATAATGAGTAAACTAGTTTCCCGAACTTGGACTATTTAATATCGGTATTTACTTATTGTATAAAATTGATGTAGAAAAAACCGATTTTCTTATTTTCAAAACCCGCTTACACATTTTTCTTAGCCAAAATAGACAATTCCGCGATGCTATTATTACTGTTATTGGAGAGTACAAAAAAAATTTGTAAAGGGAATATGTTAACCAGCGTACAAGTGCGTAAGAAAAATACAAATTGAAGGTACTCGATTATGTTTATCTATGTTATTTTCTTTTGTTTGCCAACATCTTGTTTGCATGTCTTGAAACGATCCTATGATGAATAATGATATATCATAATTACTAAGTGCATCATCGCTTGTCAGTGACTTAGCTAACGAACTCATTACTGCGACTCACGAATATTTTCTTTCTATTAAATCTTCTCTGACACGTCTTACGAAAGGGAAACAAATAACATTTACATCCCTCCTTCTTTATTCATTTAAATGTAAGAGCCGTAAAAATGGTATACAATAGATCAACAACTTTTTCCTTAATTTGAAAAAGTATATAAATGATTGATTACAAATTCATGGAAATCCACTGTCTTGTTATTAAATATCGGAACATGCCTATGATATTGATATAAAACATTGATTGTTTTAATAAGTACCTCGAAAAACTTTTGTACAAATGATTGAAATAAATTACATGATTGAATATGCTTTCTCTCTTGACATGATTAAAAGTTCAATTTACAAATTGTTCTTCCTTTGTACAATTATTGTTTACATAAACATTAACGTGACGTTACATTGACGACAGATGACCCTTGCAATAAGAATCATTAAAAATGGGTAATAAAGCAGTGATGTCGTCAAACACATTTCATTCGCTAACTTGAATAAACTCTAAGACCATTTACCTCAACCAAACATACCATTTACAAAAATAGAATTAACCCTAACTTGCTAAGCTGCTTAAAACAATTAAGAACATTGTACGCGCTGTGGCGAAATCTTAAAGGCCACGACGAACTCAAGTAATCCTACGCGTTTGGAAAAGCGTAAAGAAAATTAATTAAAAGGAAAAACAAAGAATAAATAAATTCAAAGTTTTAATAAGTTCGAACGAGTAAAGCATTTTGTTTTCTTTCTTTCATTTATACTACATAAGTAAATTTTAATTTACAGTTCGCTACAATACATTTGAAATATTCATAATATATGAGTGAAGTATATTATAACCCACACAAACGAAAACATATTTGCTACAAATATATACATTATTTTTTCTTGGGCAAAATACATTTCTTGATAATGATATACATACATATATAATATAATCCACATTTTAGGTACATTTTTCACAGGTATATACATAAAATGCTTTTTTTATACCCAGCATATATATATCTGTATATACATTTTCATAAATAGATCTTAGCAATATAAAAGAAAAACATTGTAAAATATAACTTTCATCAAACTACATCTTTATCAGAGATTGCTATGCACATGATTTCAATATAATTTGTAAAATATGTCTTCATTCGTATGGGAAGAATCATAAAAATGGGTCAATCTATTACCCTTGGAACTGTATCCCTCAGTTCCTTTGAGTTTCATATTGAAAATCGCACAATTACAAGTGTTCATCGTCGACTCATCGGTCGTATATTAACGTGTCAAGTTTACCTTTTCACTTCTTCTTCTATTCATAAAGTACGGTTTTAAAAAAGCTAGCGTGCGAAACGCCATGGACGTTCACGGAACGTTTGCGCGCACGAATTTCGTCTGGGTCAACCAAGCTCAGCCCATTGGACGAAGTCGGGTACTTCTCGAACCGGCACGTCCCTGGCCAAGGCCTTCACCCTTAAATTTCGATCTTCCGTCAGCAGAACAACTTCTCTTTTCAGTTGCCGCGGCTGGCCTTCTTCATCTGCACAAAATAAACAGATTTGATACAACATTTATTTTATATTCGCGTTAAAGTTACAGTTGTTCACACGGCTATTAAAACACTATAAAAAAATAAATTGTACAGGAAAAGTGAAGCAAATAGCGAAAGAAACGTACTCAATTGAGTACCACTTTCTTTTAAATTATTATTAAAACGACGATAATCACTGCTTTCAGGTTGGAGCAATGGTCAACTACAATTCATAAACCTTTGTACTTGATCATTAACATCAATTACCAATTGCATACGAGCAGTTGTAATTTTTGTCGTGCAAAAATTGGCGAAATGATCGATAGGTGGCGTCTCGTTTTTTTAATACCATGCTAGTTACGAGGTGTAAACATGAATAAATGATTGACTGTTTAGTAAAATTAGTACTAATGTGAAAAAGTAACGCTTTTGAATTACTTATTAGCATATAAATGACTTACTTAATCTCTCTTGATCTTTGCTAGTGGATTTGCACAAGCTCAAACATGTTGCTAGAATTCTGTCGTCATTGCTCGTTAAACCATCCTGTGAACAATCAGAAACAAAGCATTTTTTTTTTTCATTCTTGTATATATAATTTTAATAAATTGCTGAAACTTGAACGTTAGATAGGGACAGTGTCCAACGAATGCTCCGCATGTTGAACATTAAGAGATTTTTATTTTAAAAAAGCACTTCTTCTTTTGCATAAATAAACAGCATAAAAGAATAACACACGTACTAAAAATCTAGAACAGAAAAAGGCAGTATAATTCGATGATATCTTTAAAGGGCAGAAATTTGAAGTTCAAGCATAAAGAAAAAGTAGTACCACGTTATACGTCGCAAAGAATTGCGTTTCAAGATAAGAATTCGTATCCGAAGGGTCTTTTTTAAGGAGGGAAACTTGTACCGATGCTGCTTATCATAAGATTCGCGCATCAGTGGGCATTGAGAAATCAATTCCGTTGTGTTGTCCCGGCGCCTGCATTGGTGGTTTCTTTAAAGTTCGCGGGGGCATGTACATGTGATGTTTGCTCGTTACAGTGTTATCGCACAGGGGTTGTTGCGAAATCGCACTTTGTCATCCGTCATGCGGAAACCCACGCAAATAGTTCGTCTATTATTATTCGCGTTCCATACGTATTTATAGGTAGTTCTTGGCGCACTTGCGGGACCGGAGGAAGAAGAAAAAAAAAAAAAAAAAAAAAAAAACGA
>JABFPN010002358.1:0-22726 GCA_022817305.1 Leptoteleia sp. ZL-2020
TATTGGGTTGTTCGGAAAGTAATTTCGTTTTTTCCCGATAGAGGATTTAATTGTATTTTTTTGATCCCAACTTCACACTTAAGCCGCATAATCATTATATGTTTTGAGAGGTGATATAGCAAGGCTTATGTGTGAAAAAGTTCAATAGATTTTACGCGGTAGTTTTTTGTAGGTGCCCTTTTAAATATGGAGAGCAATAAGCAGCATTTTCGTCATATTTTACTTTATTACTATAGAAAAGGTAAAAGTGCTGTTCAAGCCAGAAAGAAATTAACCGATGTGTATGGAGACGCTGTGTTGACAATACGCCAGTATATAATTTAATAAAATATTTATCCATTATACGAAGATCGTCTTTCATTTTCACAAAAAAAAAACGAAATTACTTTCCGAACAACCCAATAGTATTTATTTTGATATGGTATAATAAAAGTTATAGGATACACTTTAATGAAGTATTTAGTCGTTAGTTGTTGGTTTCGAGTTAGTAGTCACTGGTCACCTGTCATTACTCCTAGTCACTACTCACCAATTATATGTCACTGGTCACTAGTCACTACTCACTAGTCACTGGTCACAGATCACTACTCACCAATCATATGTCTCTGGTCACTAGTCACTACTCACTAGTCATTAGTCACTAGTCACTACTCACCAATCATATGTCACTAGTCACTACTCACCAATCATATGTCACTAGTCACTACTCACTACTCACTAGTCATTGGTCACTGGTCACTGGTCACTGGTCACTGGTCACTAGTCACTACTCACTACTCACTACTCACCAATCATTGGTCACTGGTCACTATTCACCATTCATATGTCACTAGTCACTAGTCACTACTCATCAGTCATCGGTCACTTAATCAATGGTCACTGGTCACCACTCCCACGCTTCACTACAACTCTTGTAAGAGGGGGCGTGGCCTAAATTTTTCAAGCCACGGATATATAAGAATGTTTATAATCTTTTTTAAAAATTCCTGTACCATACTATAAAAATTATACTATTATAAAATATATTATCAACTGCCAATAAATATCTCTCGGTGTACAATTTATATATATCTCCAATACAAACTTCATATGCGCAAATGCGCGTCCCGCGGAAGCAACATCTGTACGCCTTCATTTCATTACAATTCCTCCCGGACCTTCGCCTACTTTTCCCCCCTCTTTTTTTCTTGTTTTTTTGTTTATCTTTCTTTATTTATTTCATTTTTTTTTTCCTTTCCTTCCTTTATTTTTCTCTCTTACTTTTGTCTTTTTCCCCCGTTCGACCGCGAAAGCTTTAATTTATTTCTGCGAATCGGCGCGCAAACCGATCGTTAAACGCGCAATTTTCGGACGCACGTTCCGTGAGACGGGATTTATCTGTACAGTTGGCACTCGTCCCGGGGCTCATTAGGACCCCTCGCTAAAAGACTCTCGACGGGAATAAGACGCGCCGTCAGTCGAGGTGAGATGAATCGATTGATTCCCTTTAATCTCGCGTTATCCCAGCATCGGCGATCACGAACGCCCGACAACCGGGCGCACTGACAATAAAGCCGAGGACGATCGATCAATGCTCGACGATCGACGAACCGAAACGATCAACGATGACAGAATATTTACCGAATTGAAACAGATTTTCGAGATAAGTCCGCTTAAGTGTACTGATGTACAGTCAATTCCCCGAAGGGTGGAGGGAGGGTGGGGAGGGGGGAGGGAGAGAGAGAAAAAAGGAGCTCCCTTCCCTTTCACTCATTTCGATAATTATCGAAATGAAATTTTACACGGACGTTTCCTGTCGATAGACGTCCAATTTAAAGTCTACGTTTTTTTGTTTCTTTTTTCTTGAATGACGTTGAATGATTGACGTTTATGCGTTGGACTTTTGGATCCGTGACGCGCAATAATTTAGTCCAATACGCTTTTGTAAATGAATTAAAAAAAATTGTTTTTAAAATGTTAAATGAACTTTTGAAAGTAGTACTGAATGTTTTCCAAATGCAAAATATAAACAAACTTTGTTTTTGTTTTGTATTTACATCCACTTTTATGCCCTTTGGACGTAAATAAATAATATTATTGTTTTTGTTCCATTTTTAAGTCCCATCTTTTAAAAAAACAACTTAGATTAACATTTTTCACATTAATTGTTTAAACTTTTCGTTGCAACATCGAAATTTATTAATATCTTCGCAGTAATTAAATCCTACCGATGAAAAATTCTTGATTAATCTGCCAATAACGTAATAATTATTAATAATAAATTTTGGATCATGCGCCGAGACACTTGTGCCGATTTGGTGATGGAAAAAAAAGCCATCCGCAATTAACTCGTCGTATTAATTAGGGTGAACGTTTTCGCGAATGATTTTGTAACAATTTGATCCGTATCAGAATTTATGATTTCACATTCGCAGGGAGAGGTATCGATGTTATGAAATTGACGCGAGTAACGACGGGTTAATATGTATTGGGTCGATCGGGAAATTTATCAGCCAGCTTTAATGCGGGAGTAATAGCCGATCGATGCCAGTCGCCTTGCCATGCGACGTTTGCAACCGGTGTTATAAGTGCGTGGGAATGCGCATTGTACCTTTCTACGAATGCGAAACAAAAGAGTTTTGTAAGTCCCATAAATAATGGTTTAGGAAAAATGGCCTCGATGGTGGACTTGGTTTATAGATATAACTGGGAAAGTCGATACGTGCAAGTTGATTAGACAATGTTGTTTCGTAGAATGGCTTTGCTGATTTTTGTAAAGAGAAGCCTGACGCGATTGATACGGGATAAATGTATGCGTATACAAAGTATACGTGCTTTACTCGCGCACATTGACGCACAAAAGGTGGATACGCTTCAATTTTTATGCACTGCGCAAGCGTAAGTTCGTTGCGTGTGCGCAAAGTACGTTTTTCGGCACTCTGCGCATCTCGGGATGCGCAATAGAGTAAAACGTGCGCACTGCAGTGGAACGTGTGCATTATGTTACGGAGAGATTAAAAAAAAATATATTTGTCCATTCCGTAATTGTTGATGCATGATTTTATATTCATTTCTTCCTTCGTGTTGCAGGTGAAAAGCCATATCAGTGCACGTGGGAAGGCTGTACATGGAAATTCGCGCGTTCGGACGAACTCACGCGGCACTACCGCAAGCACACGGGTCAGAAACCCTTCAAGTGCCACCTCTGCCAACGTTCGTTCTCGCGAAGCGATCACCTGTCGTTGCACATGAAGCGACACTGATCATAGGCCCTGCTGAACGCGATACGGGGGGTGCTTAAACTTCATTACATTCGGGACCTGACGATCGGCGTTGCCAACTCTGTTAGTATCTTTGGATCCGACTCGGTGTATTTTAAATGAGAGCGTAGCATAATTGTACCAAGAGTTGGCGCTGCTGTTGATGATAATCCTCCTCAGAGAACCGCGGACCCGAACTATTCCGGGCATTAGTTTCGCGTACCCAGGAGGAAACTAGGCAAACCTTTCACCAAGTTTTCAAGCTAAGATTAATTTTATTATTTTTGTTTTTTGTTTCTCATCACTATTATTTTAATTTCAATTTGTCTTTCTTGTTTATGGAAAGGTAAAATTGTTCTTTACGAAAGAAGCGGTCACTAGCGCCGCCTGTGTGCTGCGCAAGCTGACAAGTCGTGGCTAAATAGTCGTAATGGCTTATGGTTACCGTCGAGGGGGTTCTCCGGAAGCGATGGTTCTCTTTTTCCTTTGTCTTTCCTTTAGTAGAATGGTCGTTACATTCCATTACGAAATTGCATGATTCAAATGTACGCGCCAACTGATCGAACGATGCGCGTTCGTCCTCTTACGATCTACCGCCCACTTACGTAGGTCATAGATCTGCGCAGTGCGCGAATTTTCGTTTATCGCACTGAACGAGGATGTTGAGGCGTGCGCGAAATGCGTTTTTCAATTTCGTACGCGGATTGTTGAGTAAATTATTTGAAAATATTCTTTAATTGAAATTTGAAAATATTTGAACCGTGCAATAAGCCGTAAATGAGAGAGAGATAGGGAGGGAAAAAAAGAGTAATTATTTAGGACGAAAAGTAAATATAGGAACGATGGCTGCGGGTTCAGCAGACCGAGGAGCGTTATTTCTAGCCAATTTGTTGAAATTCAAACTTTTATTTAAACGAAGAGACGAAATGAAAGCCAGCTCAACTAGTCTAGAGCGCTATTATTATTCAACTTATTCTTCAATCGCATTTCTCTTTGACTTTCCACGATTCCTTTTTGTTTGTCCGATAGTACCATTACAACTGTTGTCATTGTAATCGGGAGAAGAATGTTACAAAACGTCATGTACGAAGACTCACACGGATACATCTGTCATAACTAGGATCAATATACTTATTGCATATTACATTATCATTATCACAAAACTACATATTACGAAGATAAATAGAGCCAGTAAACTAATGTTATCGATACTTTAAGATTATTTTATCACTAATAAGTTAAATAAACAATGTGTATAATTGTACTTTCAGTTCAATTTGGTGTTGCCATTTCGGTTCTTATATTGTCCCATCTTTGTTCGCGAAACATCACAGTGGAATTGAAGCAGAAGAGTTTTTTTGTTTTTTGGATTTTTTTGGCAGTCGACATTCCAATTGGAAATTCCAATTGGATATTCCAATAGAAAATTCCAAATTTTGTTGGAATTGGAAAGTCCAATTGGGAATTCCAAATCTTGTTGGAATTGGAAGTTCCAATTGGAAATTCCACATTGTTAGAATTGGAATTCCCAATTGGATATTTCAAATATTTTTGTAATTGGAAATTCCAATTGGGAATTCCAATTGAGAATTCTAAATTCTGTTTTTCTTTTAAATTGTACATCTTAAAAACTTTTTGATATTCAATTCCATACTATATAACACTTTAAAAATAAGACGTTGAATCAACTTTTGACCATTTTCGACATTGGATTTCATGTTAAGGACCGAAAATCGACCAAATTTGAACCTAAAGAAGGGCATAACGTCACCGGACGAGTTTATTCTTACAATAAGCAGGTATCTGTAGTAAACTCCGACAATGGAGCTTGGGACTTAGCATGCTCAGTTAAAACGTATATAATTGTGATCGTCAAATGTTCGCAAAGCAAACAACAATGTGTTGAACAAACAATTGTAAAATGCACAAAGAATTTCGCGTTTGTAAAACGGACAATCAACGACAATTTATCGATAAATTTTTGTGTATTCTAAAATGAAAGCAGTATTAAGAATGCGCCGAGGGTAATTGGTTGCGTAATGGGAATTCAATTGAAGTTTCATTATGAGGAGGGAAGGTGCAGAGTCTGAATGAGTAACGGAGTTTATTAGATTTAAGGTTTGGAAGTAAAAAAAAAATGGGGGGTTATCGCTTGGGCTGATATGTGAAAAATTATAAGTGGGTCAAGGCGATCGGTTTATTTAAAAATAATAATAATTATTAGAAACTTAGTATTTTTCAAGTAGAGTTTATATATAAAAAAAGACTATAATGTTCTCCAGTAAATTGATCTCAAAATTTGGAAACTCTTACTATTTTCTGAATGTCACTAGTTTCACTTTTTGAAAAATATTTCAGAAACTAAAAAATTTCTTATTTATCATTTATATATGACTCGATTTGTATATATTTAATGATTTTTTAAACTTCTTAACAAAAATGATATCGTGTATCTTTTTAATGAAAAATTTTTAGCATACATTTGTTCATGTATTTATAAAAAATTTGTAAAAAATGGAAATAAAATTTAGGTACTTTTACGTTATATATTTTATATGATGAGGAATTAATAGAACTCGATGAAAATGATGATTTATTATCGCCTTGACAAAAGTAATGGTGCCAAAGTAGAAGGTGCAATCGTAATATAAGAATGGTGTACATATGGAACTGATAACAACGACGTGACTTTTTTGGCGAGGCAATAACAAACGAGGAAAATGTATTCTATTTAATCTAGGCGCTTGCATGAAATTCTGCTATTTTCTCACGCGGTGAGGGGAAGGGGGGGGGGGAGAAATTTATTTTTTTACAACTACGATACTTTGGGGGAAACTTTCATGGGCTTTACAATAAGCGAGCAATAATCGGTAGCTTTTTTATGCGCGTTTTATTTTGGCATCTCTCGACGAGTGTTTAAAATTTTGAAACGCTTTTTTTTCTTAATAATCGGGACACTATGTAATAACGCTAATACCAACAGTAGATATCAATATAATCCATCAAAGCAATAATTACTATGTGGCCAAATTACAGGTAAAACTTTTGGACAAATTAGTTGGCTGAAGAAAGTTGATGCATTTCGTGATGCTGATGAAAAGATGAAAAAGATGCATAATATATAGTAAACTTCCATTTTCCTATTGTCTATTCAAAAAAAAACTATATAGATATTTTTCTTTAATTGTAAATTGGAATTAATTCTAAAACTTGATGCAACTGAAGATAAACTGAAATGAAAATTTGCTTATTTAATTTCTCTTAATCTTAAAATTAAGAAAAAAAGTAATTTTAAGTTGGTAACCCTGGTCAAAGAGGAAGGTCTACCAACCTAAGACCACTTTTTCCCTCGTTGAGTACAATACTTTATTCATCGCGAAATTAAAGTATGTTGGTACCCCGCAGGGCTGCCAATACACTTCAACTTTAAAGCTCATAAATTAACTTAAACTAAATCAGTCAAGTTGGAAATCCATCAATTACCATCCAGCCCAAAAATTAAATTTTAATGAATAAAGCAAATGCTTTGATTTAAAATACTGCATCCCGAATGAAAGATCAATTTCGCAATAAAGGTAGCTAGTAATTATCCCCAAACGAAACGCCAGTATAAACTTAGAGCCAGTTATTCGCGACGTATAAAATGTTCCCGTGGTTGGTATAAAAACTTGTTATCAGACGCTGCATTTCAATTAGGATATAGTGCCTTCTTACACGTTTGAATGGACGGGTGGGGGGGGGGGGGTTGGAGAGGGACAGAGATATACAAATGAGTTAGACCCGAAGTCCGTTGCTAGTGCCTTGAAAAAAAGAAACACTCGCGTGTTTTGTAATATTTGTTCGCGCACAATAAACGGAAATGTTACTCATTTCACTTTTGTTCGGCGATTGGTCGGTGCTTATTTATTGGAACGGGGTGGGGAGTGGGTGGGTGGGGTGGGGGGTCACGATTCAGGACTGCGTAGTCGATTGAATCCCGAAAGTGCCTTTGCGACGAAAATTTTACATATTTAATAATCATAGCCGGGTAGATTGGATTAAAAATTTCGACAGAGCAAGGCGCGCATCACAAAGAGGAAGGATTGTGATATCTCCGTTTGTGATGGAACTGAACGAGTAAAGCATTTCTAAACGATGGAATAAATAAATGAAAAACGTTTCGTTGGAGTTGAAAGGACTAAAAAAGTGGAATTAAAAGGAAACGAAAATTGTGATATCTCGACGTTTGTGATGGGACTGAGAAAGGAAAACATTTTTGAGATATAAACAAAGTGAAAAACAATTGTTTGGTCACATTCGAATGGATTATAAACAAGTGTTTCATATTTTAAAAAAAAAGAAGTTACATTTTTCAGTCCCATCCCCTCGGGATACTTTGTTAACTTTTCAGTCTGCCAATTGGAACAGTTCCCCCACCACAACGTCTTCGTTAACTCATCCAATTTGGCGGGAGATTTCAAAATTGATCGCAATAAGTTAGGGGTAATCAAGTCAAAAGTGATTCAGTATTATGATGATTAGTGTCAAATTTGTTGTGGTGTTTTGGGAACTCACGTATATAACGAAAATATATATATAAACGTAAACGAATAATTTTTTTTTGCGAATTAAAAGATCGATCGTTCCCGCACTATCATGTAAATAAATTGTAACGAACGGTTGACTGGTGAAGTGAGCAAAAGCCACTTGTAGAATTAAATTGCCTAATATATAACGTTTAAAATAAATATAATCAATGGGGGCCAGTAATTCTCTCGGATCTCGCACGGATTTATATATCGTGAGGCGCGTGCGCAAGCACAGATCTTAGTTCAATACACATCTTTTCAAGTTGCTTTCGGTGCGCTCTTATCCCACGTTTCAATGTAACGTTAATCATCAAATTTCACTTTTCCATATCATTATATTATATATAATAGTTTCGTTATCGATTATCGTTGACCGATGAGATTGTTAATTACTGATGGAATTAATTGAGCAAAACACTTTTGATATTGTGTATATATGGATCCATATATGTTACATTTTTACTGGGGACGAAACTAACGAAATTTAGTGTTCGAATCATTTGCCATTAGATTGAGGAAAATATGATTGAAAATATTACTGGTTTTAACTGTTTCAGATTTATATCTATGTTTCAGTAAAAATTATAGTTTTTTAACAAGAAATTTTTCTGTTTCATTTATAAGTGTAACTTTTAAAACTAGTTTCTTTGCTCTTTTCGAGTTTCGAAATTGTTACTTTTTTTAGTTTTGTTAGTTTTGTTAGTTTCGTTAGTTTCGTTAGTTTCGTTACACTGAGAAAAATATGATTTTTATGAAAAAATTACTATTTTTAACTATGTTTCAGATGTACATCCATCTTTCAGTAAAAAATACAGTTTTTTAACATGAAATTTTTCTATTTTATCTATAAATATAACATTTAAACCCAGTTTCTTTGCTTTTAAAACACAAAAAAATTTACTGAAAGAGGGATATACATCTGAAACACAGAGAAAACCAGTAACTTTTTCTATCATACTTTTCTCAGTGCACATAAATCACTGAAATAAGATTAGTCGGAAAAAATTGTTCATCTAAACAGCAATTTAGGGTTTGATAAAAGGAAATCTAAAGACATTCCTCGGTGTTCGAAGACAAATAATTATATCATATACAACGAACGTATCATACTTATCAGCTCAACTATGTTTAATGAAAAAAAAAAGCAAAGGGAAAGCAACTTAAAAGTTCGCAGGCGCCGCAACTATTAAGTAATAAGAAATAATAGCTATATTGTATATGTTACATAAGCACAATAAAGTAGAACGTTTATATATTACGACTTACTGTATAAACAAAAAAAAAGGCATTATATGATTTTTTTACATTATACCGTTCGAAACTGGCAATGCTTGAAGAAATAAGAAAAAAATATTATAATTTTATATATATAATATATATATATATATATATAAATAAATAAGTAAGTAAATAAATAAATAAATAAATAGGATGATACTGAACGTGATTTTGTAACGCTCTGCCGGCGCAAATTGTACGGTTACGTTTACTTTTATTCACAATATCTCAATTATATCGTTCGTTCCGAATATAATTTATTTATTGCAATCGGTGCAAAGTGTACATTTCCAGCGGAAAAGAAATTTATTGTAATCGTAGGCATGAAAATGGAAAAGAAAAGAAACAAGAATAAATAAATAAACAAATAAATAATATATAGACATGTGCGAGAAAAAGAAATAAAAATTATATATATTTATGCCTATACGTCGAGCGCAACGAGAAAAAACGAAGGAACAATTGTCCCGCGCGTGCGCATCGATCACTTTTGTACGGCAGTTTTCTTCGTAGCGGCAAATTTGACCAATGGTACGCTGGGGTGGGGATGGCGGAGGGGATCCGAATGGTTAAATTAAGGCGATCACTCGAAAAAGGGGGTAACGCGTGTTTGTGTATATAAAGGTGTGAACACCATTACAGGGTATCGAACGACAGATCGAATTTGAGACGTTGCGTTCAATTTTCCCGCCAAAAGTTTTGCCGCTATTCGATTGTTGTGTACATAGGAGATATTTATACTGATTTTGTTGTAACTGGTTGTGGGCAAATGACGAAACACGAACTGTCATATTTTGTGGGACGAAATTGTGATCCGATGAAATTGTGGGATTTTTGTGGGGGGGGGGGGGATTATTTGTGATTATCGTGAGATTTTGCAATCCTTGTGGGATATTTGTGGGTTTTTTGTGGGACAATTTTAAGGTTTTGTGGGCAAAAACGTATGCGGGGGAAAAATTTCGTAGTGATGATTTTTGTAAAACAATGTTACTGTGATTCTTTTGTGATAATTCGATCAATGTTAGTAGGATAAATATTTTTATTACGCGTCATTTTCCCACAACCGCGCGACGCATTATAAACAAAAAAAAACTGCGTCGTCTATTCGATTGTTACGCTGAGATAAGAAAAGAAAGAAGGTGAGACAAATTTACTGTTTATTAACAGGAGAATGGAAATATATTCACTTAAAGTATAATGCACCGGCGGAAAAAAATGGAAAATTAATTAATATGTTGAGGTCACCCATCTAAATTGTCAACCCTTCCCACTTCTGCTTAACCCGACAACCTACGTACTCGTTATGGCGCGCACTGGCCTGTGATCCCTCACGAAGAAACGGTCATCCCGTGTAAAAATCAACATATACGTGACATATATGTCACATATATGTGACATAAGTGTCACTATACCATTTACAACCACATATATGTCTCATATATGTTACTAAATAAATGGCATATGTTATACCATGCAAAAATCAACAAATATGTCACATATATTGGGTTATATATGCCCTATATGCGACATATGTAATGATTTTTACATGGTACAACACATATGTCACGTGTATGCCACATATATGTGGACACACACGCGACATATACCTTGATTTCTACACAGAAACATTTTTTCTCACACTTCCAAACTATCCTCTTTCTTTCTATGGCAAAGCCTTGTACTTAACTTGGGAATAAATGCTTTTAAGTTGGCAGCCCTGAAACCAACAGGGCTGCCAACTTAAATTTTGTCACCTCCTTCTCATTAACACTCCCAAATGGAAAATTATAAGCATACACAATGCTTTTCTCAATGATTTCGCACCGGTAAATCTTACGCATTGACAACGAAGCTGTTAATTTTGACATATATATACTATATATATATATATATTATATGCATACATATATACCCATTCCTGTTTGAAACAGTAATTTTCTTGCTTCGATTAATAAAACCGTTGGCGCTACCATTCTCAGTGTGTGTGTGTGTGCGATTTTGTTTCCCGCGTAGGAGCAGAAGAGCGCAGTCGGATCAATTTCGAAAATTCCTATCGCGATGTTTGTGTGGTGAGGCAGATTCGGGCATAGCACGATCCGCGCGGCGCCGTTTAGTATAAACGGCGGGCCGTGCGCGATTGTGTGTAAATAACTGATTAGACAAGATTGTTGCGCGTAGCACTTGAGTACACCCATCGATAGTTTTCATCAATTATATGCTCCGACGATGGTCCAATACTTTTTACAATGTTATTGCCGTCGTCGTTATTATTACTGCTATCATTGGTACTATTATGTTTATAATGACGGTTATTATTAGTAATGTATTTGGCAGGGTTATGATATTAAAAAATGGAAAACTCCTTAAGATTGTCCTTTTTCTTTCTCGACCTTCAGCCTTCTTTTGACCATAATTCCAATGGTTAAAAATAATTTAGTTGGTTTTTTGAGTTTAAATAAATGATCGAATTTCCAAGAGTGTATTAGACATTTCATGATTTGTTCTAGAAGATCTTAAAACACTAAATTTGCAGTTTTGAAAAGCGGGCCGCCAAGTCTTTCGTGCGTCAATAATCTGATTACTTACTTAAATTATACTTAAATTATATATGTTTTTTCTTAATTCATATATGACTATCATTAATATAATATTCTAGCCGTATAGTTTTCAGTCACTACCATAAATTATTACCATATATCAACCATTATAAAATAAAAAAACTTATCTATCTATGAATTTTGTACTTTCTTATTCTAAATTGTTATAACTTATATGGACCAAGTGTCTCATTTTTACTAGCATTTCTCTCGGTACATAGAGCGGGCGGAAAGTCTTCTTTTTTTGCCTCCACAATAACAAACTTAATCCGAACCGCAAATAAGCGAGCTTTCGGTTTGCGAGATTAAAAGAGAAAGATTTGCTCGCGGCAAACGCGAATTCCTCCGTTGAATCGTGCACTTTTTTTTCTTTTTTTTTTTGTTATCCATCCTTGGCGCGATTGTGTGAAAGGACCTTGGCAAGAGCGCGCGGCATGATAAGTGATAGACAGTAATTTGCAGATCCGGTAAGGCATCAAACAGTGGCAACCTCGAAGGAGCGAATGATAAGGAGTCCCGGGGTAAAGTTGGTCAAGCCGGCCGCAAACCGAAGGCGCGCAATGAAGAGCCGAGCGATAATTAGGTGCGAGTGACGTCTTTTCGCCGCACGTCCAGATGATATCGGCCCGTTTGATACGTACCGCGGGCGACGTTCAAGGAAACACATCTTGCAAGCGTTTACGTGAAATAACTGCATCAATTCGCGCTGATCGATTGTCGCCGGCAAGATTTAATGTTTTCATTTCAAAGTCAGACCGTGGCTGTTGATAAAATTTTCCACGAAATTAACGCGGAAATTAGTGTAATTTTCGTGTATGTATAATTTTGACGGTTTTTATATATATTTAGTAATGGTAAAAGCGATAGAACTACCCAGGTAAGATTTTATATATGCCCCATATAAGTTCCACGTCTGTTCCATATCTGTTCTATGTAAAGGACATAAGTTCCATTATTGCCCTATATATGTTCCATATCTGTTCCTCATATGGGATATATGTCCCATATCTGTTCTACATATGTCCCACATCTGTTCTGCATATGTCCCATATCGGATCTACATTTGTCCCATCTATAACCTATATATGTTCCATATATAGGATATGGGATATATGTCCCATATCTATTCTGCATGTCCCATATATGTTCTATATTTTCCCATATATACCCTATGTATGTTCCATATCTATTCCATATATATTCTACATTTGTCCCATATGTTCTACATTTGTCCCATATGTGCCCAATATATGTTCCATATCTGTTCTACATTTGTCCCATATATACCCTATATATGTTCCATATCTGTTCCACATATAGGACATGGGATATACGTTCCATATCTGTTCTACATATGTCCCATATATTTCGTACGTATATTTAATTCAAAGAATTGTTCCTTGCCGTGTAAAAATTCCTGTCGAATCCCCCGCCCAAAGCTCCCCAAACCACAGATTCGGCGGGGATTTACATTTTATAACAGACAAATGTCCGCTCTACGCGTTTGCCATTTAATTCAACGGTTAATAAAATGCATTACCACTTATAAAGGCGAAGCGCCGAGGAAGCGCGTACATTTGTCTAGCCGCTTTACAAGCTTCCCGCGGCAATATTCAGCCGCCGTTGTAGGTACAAATCTTGCGCTGTGGGAAATTTGTAGTCCGCGCGTCGCCCGTAATCGGGAGCCATAACTCGCGCGCGATCCCGCGACGGAATATTTCCCCACGCGGAAAATCCCAATTACCACTCCGCAAAATAATGCCCGCACGTCGCTCTCCGCCGTCGCGCACGGTTACACGTACGGCCGCTCCGCCGTGCCTTAACCATCTCATTTTAATAGACATCGGCGACGGTAAATTCAATACAAACGTCCGTCTCGCCGCGGCCGAGGGAGCCGCGACGTACGCTCTGGGGTTTCATTTACGGTCCGCGCGCCGTGCGCTACTAAAATTCCGACCTATCTGATGACGCGGCGACAGTTTTACGGCTGATTGCTCGGAATTAAAATAATATGCGTTAGAATTCGAGGGAGGCCGAAAGAAAGGGACGCCGTGCTTTAACTGAATTTAAATTCGCCGCGACGAAATGTTTGCCAATTGCGTGGGACTTGAAGTGGCGTGCAAAATTTAACAATTAAAATGCCATCGTATAAATAATTTCGCAATAGGTGCCATATATGTTGTGTACATGTTTATAGAAACATGTATGAAGTTCATAAGTGACATGTGATTCATAATATGTATGGTAATATATATGGTAACATATATGGGCTATATACAGTTACATACATGCGGCATATATGTTTACACACATTGGGCACGGAACTAGCAAAACTAACGAAATTAGCAAAACTAGCAAAACTAAGGAAACTAGCACAAAACTAGTAAAACTAACGAAACTAGCACAAAACTAGCAAAACTAAGGAAACTAGCACAAAACTAGCAAAACTAACGAAATTAGCAAAACTAGCAAAACTAACGTAACTAGCATGAAACTAGCAAAATCAACGAAATTAGCAAAACTAGCAAAACTAAGGAAACTAGTACGAAACTAGCAAAACTAAAAAATTACACTTTTCTCCTCCTCACCGAAATCGACTGAATTCAAACATTTTTTTATTAATCTCTAATAGATCTATTGAATTAATATAAGTCCCCTAAGGTATAGTAATTTTTCGCGAAGCTTTTTGCCCCACAATTTTCCTACCCTCGATCGATTAATTACAGAAATTAAATCCCAATAAATTAACATAAACATCCTCCCGGGCGTTTTTTCCCCGCCTCTTTAATTCAAAGTATTATTTCCGTTCGAGTCAAGCGGAAACAATTAAACTGGAAACGCGCGCCGGCCCGCCATATTTGAACGGCTGAATGAAAACGTTGACGAGGCGCAATGAATTCCCGGAGACTTTACAAGGGAATCGCGTGTAAATGAGGGGGATACATCGAAGCGCGCCGTAAAAAAAAGGGAACACGGCGTATGATTGGTCCGCGCGCTCACTCGGACGTTAAACGCGAGGCTGATGAGCATGCGAGTGGCGTGCGCAGGCGCGGGCGCGCAAAAAGATTGCGCGCCCGGATCGTATAAGGGGGCCCGCGGGCAAAAAAGTAGCGCCTGATAGGTGACCGTCCACGCGCCATTTGTATTGCGCGGCAAAATTGCCGGCGCAATAAATAATACATTACGGCGTTTGTTGGTGACGAGCGTTTTGCCCGGAAAATAAAAGTCCAACAATGTCGCCGGCCCGAATCCAATTACTCGCAATCAAAATTACTAATGACGGAATACAAATGGTTAGCGTGGAGGGGGGGGGGGGGTTGGACTGTTTTTGCGTTTGCGCAGTTACGTTCATCGATCAAATTCATCCTCATTTTTTTGTTCATTATTGAACTAGAATTAACGGCAATTTATATCTCATTGCCACCACTTTATCGCATACAAGGTGCGAAATATATATTTTGTATGCATTGTTTGCTTATAAACATTGGTTTGTGATCGTTATTTGTTTATAAACACTCTTTTGTGATCATTACTTGTTTATAAACATTGTTTTGTGATCATTGTTTGTTTACAAACATTATCTTGTGATCATTCTTTTGTTTATTTACAATTTCTCACTACATTCTTTTCCTTCGTTAGATACAATTAAATAATAATACAACTAAGGGCGAAAGAAGAAGAAAAAAAGTTTCCTCTCTTTCAATCTACTGCCTATAACTTTGAATCTAAACTAGTCCATCCCACGTCAAACCCACGCACCTACGTTAATTGATCAGCGGCAGCGTCCCAATATATTCCAATGTCCGTTTCTTTTCCTTTTCTCTCCCTCTCCTTTTTCATCGCACGATCCTAAAGCGAGACGGAGCGCGCACTATTTCGTTACGGATATTCGCCTTCGTACATCTTTCGACGAGCAATGCTTCATAAAATAAGCCGGCGCGGATTTTTGCGCCGACGTCTTAATTAAAATAAAGATCGCTGCTTTGAGATAATAATCGTCCCGAGGCCGAACGGTACAAGCCAAGCGGTATATTTGAGAATGAAGATTTCTTGGCGCGGTGGAAAAGTGCGCGCGAGCGTGGCCGATAATAAATTCCCCGGCACGACACGCGAGTTTTCATCCTCGTGCGCGCTTGTCGCGCAGTACCATGCGTGACCTCTGCCGCTTTCTGCCGAAGGTCTTTACTGGCAACATTCCTAACAGGACAGCATTACCCCCGGCAGGGGAGTGGGGGGAAATTTTACGAATTATCCAAACCGCATTGTCGCCGCAGTAATCGCACGCCGACACTCCTCGGAATAATGAGCCCCGGTGACAAATTTCCTGGCGAGTTTCCGTCGGCTAAATGATTTGCTGCAATCAGAGAAATTTATTGGTCCTTCGCTACTATGTTTTATGATGGGCTCGTGGGATCCATGTATGGTCCATATATGTTTTAATAATTTCATGTAAGGAAATAAAAAATTCATTATGGTCATTATATGTTCTTTAATCCATATATAACCATCCATATATGGTCGATATATGGCAATAATTGATATAATTCCCAGGAAAAGTGAAACAACTTCAATCGTTTAAGCCAGTTTATTAATTTAACTTCTAACACCAAGATAATTAACCATTGGCAAATTAAGAAACACAAAACTAAATGTGGATTAATCAATATAAACATAAGTCCATGTTTATAATATATACTAACATATACGGGGGAAAAATAGATTTGATAAGTGACCAACACTTTAACAAAATTAAAAAATGTTAGTGTCAACTCGACAAAGTGTGTCAGTTTGTCGATAATTATTGTTTAAAAATGGGCAATAGTTGTCAGCAATTTGACACGTTTCATTAATTTGACATATTAATTTTTAATCTCTAGTACGTCCACTTTATTAACATATCACTCATTTGTATTAAATCTTTTCCTTCTCCCCTTGCATACACCTACCCTTGCTTTTTATGATAAAAAACAAAGAGAATATGAAAAGTGGCACTAACTTCCTTTTAAACACAATTTAAAAACAAGAAAGTTCATGAGAATCCTTCATCTCTTTTTATCTTTCTCTCCCTCTCTGTCTCTCTCTCTCTCTCTCTCTCTAATATATAATTGAAATTACTATAAACTTTTATCATAATACATATTATTCATAATTTTGCAATAAGTACAGTAAAATGTGCATCTAGTTTCATAGTTCAGTACAATATCAAAATTACAATTAAATAAATCACATATAATTATTTGCAAAAAAGTCATATAATTGTATATAATTCATAGTAATAAATATCACTATTTATTACTTTTTTTTATTTAGTATTCATATTATACATTATATTATTCTATATAATTTTTTTTAATAAATTTATATATATATATATTATTTTTTTTATATTTATACATATATGTACTATATAATATATTATATAGTAAATATAATTACATGTATAATTAACAATATTAAAATAATATTAGTGTACATAGTAGTAAACATAGTAATTAATATCACTAGAAATGAAATGAGATTTTTGAAAAAAAAGGAAATTTTTTATGAAACAATAATGCTTCCCCCAAAAGCTATTAATAATAAACTAACTAACGTACTTTATGCAAACTCAATTTCAAATGCAAATTCACAGATATATAATAAATTTCTTACCTCGTATCCTTGTAATTGTAATGACCGTGAAATCCGTTATTGTTTATTTTCATAAAGGTCAACCGTGTGGACGGATTAAGTCAAAAAGACGTAGCGTTCGGCGAGATTCCATGACAAGTCATGATCTTATCCAATCCCGAAAAAAAACTACTATGTTCCGGTGTTATCGTTGCCCCCAAAGTAGTTCTTACGGCCGCCCACTGCATAGAAGGGTAAATACTTTACAAACACCATTTTTAGCAAAGTAAATCATGCATTTTTCAAGGTCAACAATTTGTAAGCAAATATGAAAAAAAAATGGCCAATTTTTTTCCACCCAAAATTATGCTATTTTGTATTTCTTATACAAATTAAAAAGACAAAATAATTAAGGTTGTTTAACCTTAACCTCCCTGTAAAAACTAAAAAAAATGCCGTAAAATTGCGTTCGAGAAATTAACAAAAATCAGTTATTACATACTAATCCAAAAAACATCGTTTATATACATAAATGAGAAAGCAAATCTCAATTTCAATCAACTAACCTTATTTAAGCATTTTGGCCAATTTTTTTCTACGCAAAATGATGCTATTTTGTATCTTTTATACAAATTAAAAAGACACAAATTAATTAAGGTTAAATAACCTTAACCTCCCTGTAAAAACGAAAAAAAATGCCGTAAAATTGCGATAGAGAAATTAACGAAAATCAGTTATTACGTAACGAATCAAAAAACATCGTTCTCATACATAAATGACGAAGCAAATTCCCTTTTTTTCAATAAACCAACCTTATTTAAGTATTTTGATGCCATTATCTTTTGCAACGTCCATAAAATATCACTCGCGAATAACGGTAACACACGCGAAAACCCGACATTACTTTGCTTCGAACGAAAATTCGCGAATTCTCGACTTGTACGCGCGGCGAATGCAACAAGACGCTACTCTGCATTATGGCGACTCGCGATTTTCATCGACTTCCCTTCGATGAAAATATACCAAAGCAATCTTAATCCAAACATTTAGGCAGTCTAAGGGAGAATCTAGTGAATTTTGCTCGAATGGAAGTCGATGAAAGCACAAGAACACCACACGCGAATTACAGAACCGACTTTGTACGCGAAACGAAGAACTATTAGTGCGCAATTGCGCGGGAAACAGCGAGCGTGATGAAGAAGGGAGGGCAACATAGTGCGTCGACACGTGCGCACGCGCAACGCGAGGTGTACTTGGGGGCGCGCAAATTTAAACGGCATTTAATTCACTTTTATTGAAAATCAATCATTTTAAAACATCAAATGGTTTTATTGAAGTACGTATATTATAAATTTAACATTTTAATCACAATAAAATTAATTAATAAATGTAAACTGAATTAAAATTATAATAAAAACCTATTTTAACTTTTACATTAAATTTTATTATGTTATTTAATATGTTAAATTGTAATATAATTTAATTTTAAAATTCAAGTTTTAATTAAATAATACAAATATCAAAATTAAAATTAAATTAAGGTAATAAAGTAAAATGAAAAGTAATAACAATCAAGTTATTTTCATTTATAAGCATAAGAGAGGGGAAAAAAAAGGCCAGCAGAATGCTGGAAGCACGTGACTATGAAAAGTTAAAGGTTAATTATACGGTCAATCGAAATTGATCTGAGTTCTTCACAAAGAAGCGCTGGTCTAAATGACCGGTAAAGATGGCATCGTGGACACTAACGAGTAACAAGTGGCGTGACTTTTCAGTTAAGCTTTACTTTCCATTGAATGGCAGCGTTCGCGCAGGGGCATCGGTATGCCACGACCGGCTCCCTATCGCGGCCACTAAAACTAATTAACTTCGAGATTCATTATCGACACCTTTGGGCCGTTAAGATGTGTCTTCATTTGATAATGTCCCCCCCTCCCACCCCCCCCTTATGATACACTTGTACCTTCGAACACTTTAGGATACCATAAAATTATATAAATGTTAATAGCATTCAAAACGTGCCCGATTAAGGACGTACCTTAAATCACATTTAACGGCGCAATTTTACTCGCGCGAATAAGATGGCCTTGATAAGGCCTGATTTATTTTTTTTATACTCTCAATTAATGGAAAAATAATGAGACTGAAGGGTAGAACGTTTTTAAAATAAAAAATATAAACAATTTTTGTTTTTATTTACATTCCATGGCCTTCTAAATGTAAATAAACAATAGCTTGTTTATTATTATTTGTTTTCGTTGTAATACCTTAGTAAAAGTAAAAAATATGGTCCATATTGGTTTTAATAGTTTCATATAAGGAAATAAAAAGTTCATATATGGACATATATGTTTTCCTTAATCCATATATGGCCCATATATGGTCGATATATAGCAAATATTGATATAAAATTTTAGCTATATATGCATTTAATAATTTTCTTATATGGAAATCAATTATTCCCATATATCAACCATATATGGACCATATATGGATTAAGGAAAAGTATATATGGACCAAATGTTTTATTTTTACTAAAGTATAATTTTGTTTTATTAAATAACCGTTTACTTTCAATGTTTTTCCCCGGTAAATATTAACAATTGTTTGTCTTTTAATTTGAATGTTTTATTTTATATGCTATTGGCTTCTACCACTTAAATTATTTATACGTATGTTTCAGTTTCGAGATCCCAGCGCACTTTATGTATGCATCTGTACTTACTGGCAAGTTAGTTACGCTTAAATGCAAATTGATCTATTTAATCGATCTACTTAAACATCAGCATAATGTGCCATGTGACCCTTCGCATTTATCAATAGAAATATCTATTTATTTCTTTAAGTTGCATTTACTTACGGCATAAAAAGATAAAACAAACAAAAATATGAATATTGAAAAAAAAAATAATTCTAAATGTCCTGCATAATTGCACCTGCATAACTTCACTTTATACGACTAAGTGTTACGGGTAACGCATTAAAGGGGCATTGTATTGCTTGCAGTGAAACATTAGTAACTTTTAAAAAAATATAGATAACCTAATAAACAATTTCATCTTACTTATATAAAGACAAGTGTAATGTATAATTTTAGAGAAAGAAATAGAAGCCCAGAAAAAAGAGTCCAAAAAACCAAAATGCCCAGTAAAAAAGTCCAAAAACCAAAATGCCCAGTAAAAAAAGTCCAAAAAACCAAAAGTCCTAGTAAAAAAGTCCAAAAGACCAAAATGCCCAGTAAAAAAGAGTCCAAAAAACCAAAAAGCCCAGTAAAAAAAAGTCCAAGAAACCAAAAGTCCTAGTAAAAAAGTCCAAAAGACCGAAAAGCCTAGTAAAAAAAGTCCAAAAAATAAAAATGCCCAGTAAAAAAAGTACAAAAAACCTAAATGCCTAGTAAAAATTTAAATTCGATTAAACGAATTAATGAGTAAATGATCAAACTTGAGATATTAAAATAAAGATGTTTTTTTGCATGTATGTAGTACACCCAGCGGACTTACTCTGATAATTATGACTTCATGAATATATCAACGTATCTCCATACCAATTTGTAAAAGGATGCGTTAAGATATTCATAAAGTCGCAAAACCATGATTTTATGATTTTCAGAATAGGCCCCCAGTGAAGATGGCAGCACTAGCAATGAATCATAAACCGTGTTCCAAAATTAACTGACATTGTGTCCATTATAATAAAAATTTATTAATTAATATTTTATGATAAAATGTTCTTTAATTTAAATGTCTTTAATTTAAATTGTCGTGAAATTTCTTTTCATTGAATATTTATAAAGAAATGATTTGCTATTAAAAATTTTAAATATTACATTTTAATAAAAGCTAGGTTTTCAGGATTGATGAAAAATAACTTTCCAACGTCTTTACAATTCAGGATAAAAATTATTTATTAGTCGGACTTAATATGTACATTAAAAAACGCTGTTATGTCTAAAGTGCTTGAGTCAAATCAGCAATTAATCAATACAATAATTCTGTTAAATCTTTGCATCTATACCAAACTATTGCAGACATTTACATATTGCTAGGGAATTAAAAAATTGCAAGGCTATCGCGGCAACATGACAGCATCCTATTTCCACTTTATGCTCCCATAAAAAAACTTAATTTAATGAAACTGAAGTACGAAACGGTTTCAAGATCAAAAAATGTAAACACAAACATTATTCTTTTGATTCTTAAACGAACAAGGACTTATTTTAAACAAAAATATAAACAATAACAAAGACTGTTATTGTTTGTATTTTGTTAATTTGACCTTTCGCGTGTTGTCAAACAATGTTTGTTTACGTTTTTGATTTGAAAAAACCATTTTATCCCTAAGTTCCCCATTCATTTAATACTCTTGAGACTCGCTCCGAATCATTTTAGTAACTTTACTAAAAAAAAAAATTCCCATCGACGGTACATCAAAAGTAATAAATGTTCTGGATATTAAAAATCAATTTATTGATCAATCAAACAATCTCGATATATCGATCGATTCACAAATCGATATATACGAAATTTTTTGTTTTTTTTTTCTCGGAATCACCGGAAGTACAAAACGTGACATACAGAGGGCGCAAAATTATCGAAGAATAAAAAGAAATTAATTGCGATTTAAATTCTGGCTTTTTCGATCGGTCGGACGGTGTTGGCTTTCATTTAATTTTTTAGCTTTTGATTACAGGTGCTTCTTGGCGTGCTCCTCGGCGTGCGCGGCAAAGTGCGCGGCCTTGGCCTGGGCGACTTCGGGGGTGTCGACGACATTGCCGTCGTGTCCGATGGGCGCGGTATGCGGGTATCCGTACGCGTAGGATGGAATAGCTGCATAAGCCAAGGCGCCGTAAGGATGACCGGCGGTCTTTGCGGTTTCCTGCCGAGAAAAAAAAAAAGTTGTACGCCATTAACAAGTCGTGGTTTTAACTCTGCCGTTGCTTAACATTGATTTTCCATTCGTTTCCACGATGATCTCTTTCAATTTCATCATTTGGAGAAGTCAAAATTGTTTAAAATGTTGTTTACAATGACTCGGACATATGAGTACATTTATACAATGAGAAAAATATGACCAAAAATATTACTCTTTTTAACTTTGTTTCAGTGGCATATAAGCCATATACGTGTCCCATATATACCGCATATACGTCCCATAATGCGACATATATGGGATATATATTTACGTAATTATACATTATATACATTTAAGAACACTTATTAACCTAATATAAATGTTCAATGAAGGCTTCTTCGAGCTTCCAATCTTATACATAACCAAAATTTTTGTTTTACTGCCTTTATGTTTCCATAGTAGGAAGAGATATCGTACGATATCCCACAAATATTTTCAAATAATATCTTTATGTCCAATCCCAGAAATATCTGTGGTATATACCTAGGACATTTAATCTCCCAATAATATACTAAGAATATTT